>CM075853.1:9483821-9578821 GCA_037975125.1 Latrodectus hesperus
CAAGGATGAGGTCTTCAGACTTATATATCTTATATACTCGGTAGATCTTTGGCAGCATTAGCAATAGAACCCAACCTTTCCGGAGAGAAGGCCAATGCCCCAACCACTAGCTACCACGGATGAGGTCTTCAGACTTATATATCTCATATACTCGGTAGATCCTTGGTAGCATTAGCAATCGAACCCAACCTTTCCGGAGTGAAGGCCGATGCTCCAACCACTAGCTACCACGGATGAGGTCTTCAGACTTATATATCTCATATACTCGGTAGATCCTTGGTAGCATTAGCAATAGAACCCAACCTTTCCGGAGGGAAGGCCGATGCCCCAACCACTAGCTACCACGGATGAGGTCTTCAGACTTATATATCTCATATACTCGGTAGATCCTTGGTAGCATTAGCAATAGAACCCAACCTTTCCGGAGGGAAGGCCGATGCCCCAACCACTAGCTACCACGGATGAGGTCTTCAGACTTATTGTGATCTTTATGTTGTACCAATTGAGGAAAAATACCACTCGTAAGGATAATAACGCCAAGCCATCGTGCTCAACTAGGGAACAACTTCCTTTTGGATGAAGGGACTTTCTGTATGGATTGGCCAGCCTATTCCAAAAATACAAGCCTAGAAGGGCATTTTGCGATAATTTAAGGAGAAAAGTTGTTTGCCATTTATCGCTGCCAGAAATAATTCAGCAGTTTGAAAAATCTTTTATATGATCGGAAAAGAATACTGCAGTCCTTCATTGACCACCTCACTGACTCCTTGGTGGGTGGAGGGGAGGGTGCAAGCTCAGGTGTCATCTCGTCACCTGACCATTGTTCTAAATTACTAGGCGCTTCGTGATAGGCGAGTATTTCAAACTTGTTAACCTTAAGCTGCACTGCTATGCATGAATGTCTCGATGGAATGCAATATTACTTGCAGTCATGAAAAACCATACTCTTTATTAAAATCAATTTTTATGACAGGGTTTGCTGGAATCAAAATAACTTCTATGATCACGTATTTTAAAATTTTATCCCATAATTTTTAATATATCAACCGTTAAAAAATTTAAGTTACCCATAAAAATTTAAATTATATTTTTTAACATAATCATCACTGTGTGTTTAATTTGTTTTAATTTATTTTTGGAATAGATTAAAAGCAAAAATATTTATTACCAGAGCAGATAAAGTTTTCAAATAATGCATAAATAGAATTGGCTCCAGTTTCAATTCTGAACGCATTTATTTTGTTTGAAGACTGACAAATATATATATACATACATATTTAATTTACAGATGACAATAATTTCGATACAAGTATTAATTAATAAAGTTTCAATATTTTAGATATTGTGGGCCTTCCATTAAGTACACAGCTAATTGAATATTAATCTCTCTTTCTCTCTTTGAAGATTTTTTCTTGTTGTTGTTGTTGCTGATCCCTGTTGTCTAGCAGCGCTAGACCAAGTCTATGATGTTGTACACTCTCAGGAAATCAATGACCAATAATGGTCGCTCCAGAAGATCTTCTTTATCGAGACCCAAGCACTCAAGGATATGATCCGGAGTGGCTTGGCTTTTGAAACACTTAGCGCAAATTGGAAAATTCTTTTCTTTGTTGTTAAATGCCAATGATCTTAGGTGGCCACTTCGAAAACGAGTTATTGTAGTTTGTTCCAGTCTGCTGCACCGGAGGGATAGAGATCCGCCAGGACGATTACCCTGGTACCAATGGTGCACGGGGGGAATGGCAAATGCAGACCGAACAAGGCCTTTCTGTCTAGAGTATAGTTCAGAATAGGTAAGAGACGCCGGAGTAAGCAAAGGCTCGTCAGTACCTCTTTTTGCTAGGGCATCAGCCAATTCGTTACCCGCAATGTCTACATGGGAAGGGATCCACTGTAAGTGAATCTCACGAGATAAGGAGAGTCGTCTAAGCTTGTCCAAGATAGCTACTCCTGTATTATCACGGACTCTGTGCCAGTTAGTAAGATGCTGGATGGCGCTCCGGCTGTCCGACAAAATCCAAATTTCCTCATTCCCAGGGAGAGAAAGAACCGTATCAAGACCCACATTAATTGCAATAAGTTCACTGCGAAAGACGGAACAACTGTCGGGGTTTCTGATTGAGATTTGGTGGGATTCGTTTTGATACTTAATAAATATCCCACTACCGGAACAAGTTCTGTCATTTCTGCTACCATCCGTGTAAATAAGCACAGCTTCATCATGGATATTGTTGATCAACTCAAGAGCAAGTTGCCTTTAATACTCAGGAAGATCTGAAGACTTGTTAACCTCGATAGGAAGATTAGGGTGAAAATATACCCCGTTAAGACCCTCAGATGGGTCAATGCATGGGTTCAAGGAATGCGACTCTACAGTATTAGAGATAACATTATCACTGGCAATCTGACTAAGGGGAATTTTTCTTTTTAGTCTCTGGTTATTATTCCAGCCCCTGAGAAAGTCCGAGGTTCGATTTTGGGAGCCATAACAAAAGAGTTTATTAAAATACTTCACAAGATTTGAGTCTCTTCTGTGACTGAGTGGTAGCAAATTCGCCTCGTAAAGAACAATGTCAGATTTTTCTTAACAAATTAAATCAATTCATTACTAATTATAATGCTTTACCAGTTAATTGCTGAAGTAATAATAAATATTTATTTCTTCTAATTTATAATAGTAATGGACTTTTACAATGCATTAAAATATATATTTCTATTGATGCTCTTTTGTTAAAAGAAAATTAGTTGGTACTAACAGTGTAAAAATTATCTTTTAATTTAAAAAGAGAAAGTTTTGCATAAACGTTTTGGAAGAAGACTCTCATAACTTTTCAAAATCAAAAATAAAAATATTTGAATATCTGGTATAAAAAAGAAATAAACTTGCTCAATTAAAATTTAGATCCTTGTTAGCAAACTTAAATATGTCTTTGTCATTAAACTTAAAACAGCATTAAAAGAATTGCTTTTTTCAAACTTTCAAAATAATAATATCGTACTTTAAATCTTTATTTATTATTTTCTGAACTTACGTTTTACATTTATTTCGTAAGTCCTCCGGGCGAACAGTTTCTTTGAAGTTTCTTAACAATTGAACTTATTGAAGTCGTATTTGAAGTCATTAAATGTTTGAAAATTGATCCGTTGCTTAAAAAAACATTTTAATTTATATATATTTTTAATAATCTTTCTTTAAAATCTAATAAAAGCATCGGTTTTTGGTTTAATGATTTAGAGAAATTAGAGGGTAAATTTCAAAACATGAGATTCCTAAATGTCTAAAATTTCTTATTTTTGCTTCCTTCATTTTTTTGGGAATATTCATCGATTTTTATCGAGTTTCAATAATCAAAATACAGTCACATTTTATTTTTGATTAACAAAATAATTAAACAGATATTTTACTTTTTTTAAATAAAACAATCAAACCCATTTAAAAATATATTTCAGTTGTTCACAAAGAATATTCAATTAATTAAAAATAATTTCAATTAAATACAAATAAGTGAGTTTTAATTAATCTTAGAAAATATAAATTCAATTATTTCATATTTTATTCAATGTATTTCAAACTAGTTTTAAAGAAAATCAAATAAAAGAACATTAAAACAATTCCGTTTAATTTAAGACTATTATATAGTTAATAAGTACTATTCTTTTTACAAAATTCTTTTGAAATTAGATTTATTGGATTAGACATCAAAGATATCAATTATTTTGTTTATTTTATTTTCTTATTTTTGACCTCTAAGATTTTTTAAATTTAACATTTATTTTTATTTTTTTAGTACTGATTTTAATATTTAATTGGGATGATGATTCAATACAAAGGAAAAATATTTATTACTAAAAGTAATAATATAGCAATGGCTAAAATTTTAAGAGTACGAATGAAGTATTGACGAATTTTTTAAGAAACAAGGAATTTTGAGGAAATATGATTTTATGCAGTAAAATTTTTTATTTTAGTTGCCTTCCACAGAAAAAAAAGAAACAGTAAGAAGCCATAGTTGAGCAATTGGAGATCAATGCAATTTCGTAACAACCTTATCTTGAAAATCGATTAACTGGTTTACTTGTTTTATATATTTTATACTTTTCAAGATGTGTTAAAGTCCAAACAAACTTGAAATTCATTCTATTCGTTAAATTTATTCTTCTAATTTAAGATTCTTAAACTTATTTTTAACTTTATTCCAATTATTTAATATTATTGCCCAAATTATTTTGTAAAGTTTCATAGAATAAACAGCATATAATTTTAGCAAAAGTTTACTTTCGTTTAAATATAATTCCAATACTATTTATGAAAGTTAATTGTTAAAAGTGAGGATTTTAATTTATATATTAAGCTATTAAAAATTATTCATGGCCGTGGTAGCCTAGTGGTTAGGGCATCAGCCTTTCGTTCAGAAGGGCAGGGTTCGATTCTCTCGATTCCCAAGTACATGCGATATATGTACTCGCTAAATCTGTGGAATCGAAAGTCCTGTAGTCAGTCATTGAGCAGTTACCATAGTCTGGAGAAAATTCCCCCTCCAGATCAATGTCAAAATTAAAGATTGGATTTTCTGGTGCTGCCATCTGTCGGAGGAGTTGAGAGCAAAGTTGTACATTCACCTTCGCGATGCTCTTGTCTAAGCGAAAGACACACCCGACTGACTTCAATTCAAGTACCCAATGGCATAGCAAGCTTGGCTTGTCCAAGTGACATAAGTAACAACAAAACTATTTATTATATTTTAAACATTTTATCCAAATGTATATTATTTAATTTTAATGCAGATTTATCAGAAATATTCCATCATCATAACAAAGCTGAAGGGGAAGGGTGAAGACATTATTAATATTAATCAAGTTATATGTTAAATTACTAATAAAATATTGTCATCCATTTTTTTAAAATTTTAATTAAAAATTTAAATTTTTCTATCATACAGTGAACTTTACCTGAATGTAATATTTCTCAGATCGGTGATTTTTTATTCATTTACAAATAATATTGTACATTGCAGTTAACAATTTAATGAAAATTATTCTTAAAATTATGTTAAAAAATTGTGGCGAGGATTTATTTGTCACCAATTTTATAAGAATTAAAGAATTAAAACAACAAATTAAGAATTTGAAATATATGATCAGTTAGAGAAGAGATAAATTATTGAAAGTTATTGTGTTAAATTAATGGAAGAAAATCTTTATATTTGAAATACAATATTGGAATTTTATCAATTCAGTTTTTAAATAAACAGATAGTCGTAAAAAGAAATATATAGTGGGAAAATAAATAAAATATTTAACAAATGGAGTGGAAAAAATGGTTTATCAGAGTTTCTGGATTTTTCTGCTTATTTAAAAGAAGGATGCAAAATTCTTGACAGCTGATATGAAAAAGTTCTTAAATCACAAAATTTAATGTCTTGTATCTATATAAATTCTACGAATACAGTAATTCATTTTTGAATATAACATATTTTTTAAGCTAAAAGATACATTTAAATATCATTATATAGATTTGAATTTCATGTAAAACATACTAGTTTTCATATTTTATTTTCAATAATATATTTTTCTGCTTAAAATCAGTCTCAGAAGAAAATTTGCAGTAAAAGGTTTGATACTAATACATTTTAAATGGATGTGTTTATTTGAAATTCTTAATTATTATTTACAAATTATTTTGAAATGTCAATGTAATATATGAATAAATATACATTCATAATATTGTTTATGAATGGGTATATTTAAAGTTATGTATATGACTGATATAATTAAAGTTTTGTAAAATAGCTTTCTGCGATTGAAAATTGTGAATGAATTGATATTAACTTCCAAAATTTAATGTCAATCTTACCAAATTTAGTATTTAGTATCAATGAAATTTAAGCTGTCTAATAAATTATGAATACTAAATAGTGATGTATTAAAGAGACAATATTAAATGTAGAAGGAAGCCATATACCAATTTTAATGTACTGTATATTTTAACATATGATATACTAATTTTGGTATGTAGCTCTTCAGTTTTCAAGGAATTTTGATGAAAATTTTAGAAAGAAAGTACTCATTATGACTTGGTTTGCATTTCACTTAAAGAGAAATGACTGATTATAAATAATTTTAAACTTTCAGAATAAGATTTTAACAGATTATATGTAAAAGAAATAAAAAGGCATAAAACATTTACATATTTATAGGGGTTGAATGGAACTTGAATGGTACCAAGATTAAAAAGTTCTATTAAAAGATACTCAGTTATAAAATGTTTGCAAAAACATTTAGTATTCATTGTAAGGTTTTTAACTGTGACTAAGTGGTAGGTTTAATCCCCATCTGGTCTAGTGGAACTAGTAGTAGTAGATGTGGACTTTTCACAGCCTCTTCACGAGAAAACCCCAAGCACTTCAAGATCCGTTGCGGGCAAAACGGAGCATTGTCACACTTAGGGCATGATGGGTATTTTCTTTCACCGTCCTCAAAGATCATACACTTCAAGTGGCCAGTAGAAAGTCGAGACAGTGTCATCTGATGTACTCCGGTGCCCTTAAGTGTTGTGGTGGCTCCAGGATGTCTTTGGAAGTACCAAGGGTGAGCAGAAGGGTCAGCCCAGGTTTTAGAAGTAAGTTGTTTAGTAATGGAAGAGATCTCTGATGGTGTTAGTGCCATGCGATCTTCCTGGTTTGACTCATGGTAAAGGGGAAAATTTGTCAGCTTCTGTTGATGCCTGGAGCACCTTGTCCTATGTTAGAACCTAAGGTAGAAGTCTGACTTGGCTCCTATGCCTGCAGACCTTAGCTGAGCATATTGGAACGGCCTTCACGCCTTGGGTGACCCTACCAGGAGAATACTCTTCCGACGTACTTCACCAGTTCCGCCCAGGTACACCCCCTCGCCGGCTATAAGAGCACTCTTTGAGGCGGCCTGCAGGACTTGAGGACTAAATTGTTGTTGTCATTAAAATTCAAATAGTTCTCATAAAGATGTTCTATGGTCTTCAAGAACAAGGAGGATTTTTTGTTTTGGTTCACGAAACTCATTCAAAGCAATTTTCATCATGGATCCAATATCTATGAAAAGTGACTAAGTCATGTTTATTTAATTTCAAATGCCAAGAAATTATAAGTTTTCGGGATCTGGAAAAAAGTTATACTGATGATAGTTGAGTATGTTCATCTAAATTGCTGATATTGCATACTTAAGAGTGTTCCTATTTTATTTACGTCTCACGGGAGATATACTTTTAAGTTTAATTATGTATGGTGCGATCTTCAAAAAGTGCTTGCTTGCTTTCTGTACAAGAATTTCACTCCAGATCGTGGAATATTCTATGAATTATCCAATTTTCTTCTAAATAAAAAATAACTACGAATTATGTTTAAATCAAGATAAGGGTGCAAAGAGTCTGAAGAATTGCCACCAAAGCAATCTATTGTAAAGAACTATTTTTTAATTGTGTTTTTTGATTTTGAAAAAAATTTAAATATTGTAAAGAAATATTTGTAAAGAAATAAATTGTATAGAACTATCTATAAAGAATTAAAGAGAATTCTTGTGATTATATTAAATTTGACTATATATATCCATCGATATATATATATATATATATATATATATATATATATATATATATATATATATATATATATATATATATATATATATATATATATATATATATATAGTACTATCTCAGAAAATGTTTTGTGGTATATTCTTTTATTTTGAGCTTCTTGATACTAACGATAATCATGGATTTTTAGTAAAGTAGCTTAAGAAAAGACAAAATTTTGCATTGATTATTTACTTAAATGTTGTAGCTCAATTTTTTCTAAGTTTAGTATATAAAATTTATTTTCTTCCAATATTTCAAGGATGAGTCAAACGTTATTCGTAACTCTAGTGATTCATAGCCACGTCATTCTTAAGATCAGACTCCTATCTTTCCTGACAGTTGCATCGTTTAAATAAACTGAGTAACTTCCTTTATGACACTGTGAATACGATTTAACGACTGTTCTTCTTGTAGTATTTGATAATAATTCAATTGTGATATTTAATTATATTACTCAAGACATATTTAAATAAATTGTCTTTTGAAAATTTTTAGAGTGCCTTTCAAGTTTAATTCCTCTATCAAAAATTTGATGACAAGGCATTCAATTTGTTTACCACTAGGAACTGCTTATTGCAGAGAAGTTCAATTAAAATTACAAAAACATTCCCATATATATTAATGCATTGACTTAACTCTTCTCTGTGCTAGTAATAACTCCTTATTACAAGGTAAATAAGAAAGTTCTTGCCATATTTAATGATTCAAAAGAACATGACCTACAGAAAGTGTTGTTAGTCCTTAAATTAATGACTATCGACGTTCACCATACTCTGCAACGTGTCTCCATTTGTGCAATCCCCTTGCGGTAAAACTCTAGGGTTTGGGGTGCAAAGAAGTTCGCAAGTGCTTGGTGCAAGTCTGCTTCATTGGTGAAGAGCACGAAGATGATTGCCAGAGGATTGAAGAGGTGGTAATCTGAAGGTGCAATGACAGGAGGATGGCACAAAGTCACTTAATCAAGTCGCTGTATGGTATTCCTCGCCACCCTCGCGACATGAGGCCTCACGTTATCGGCCAATGACAGTACACCATTGCAGTTTACCAGTGCTGTCTCCTTCTGTTGCAATGTGTGTTGCATACGTTCCAAGTGCTGCGAATACAAGTTCACAGTGACCGTTTGCTTCTTTGGTTGCAGCTCATAATGAACCACTTGATGACTAGTCCACCGGACACCACCTTCATCATAGAGGGATAAATCTCTTGACCTGAATTTAATACACCAATGCCTTGCAGTAGGTTCATTCCATAGCACTATCCCAAAACCCTTGACATATTCGATGACTTGATGCGGCAGCTGATAAGCTCACTTTGAAGACGTAGAGCAAACAACATCGAACGCTCTTCTTTCTACACGTCCATTTCTCTTCGCTACTGTACGAGTTACGATTGATGAATGTGTGCGGTGGACCTGTTTTATAATGACTGTTACTCCTACTCTAGACTGATCGGTGTCTCAACCACGTCATACACTAATTGGCATACTTATTCTCATTGCATTCAATGGCTACGTGTTTGTATGTTTGTCGCTCAACGGTCATTTTTTGCACACGAGGGCTAATAAGATCGAGACCTACGGTTTAAAGTAGATTCCGAACCACTACAAACATCCATGCTCAAGGTGGGATTCGAACCCACGAGCTGTAGAACCGAAGGCAAGAGCGCTAACCATTCGGCTGCCAGCTCGGCCAACGTGAAAACGGAGAGAACTTTCTTGTTTACCTTATAAATGAAGATTTTTTTAAAAAAGTTTGCACTATCCAATTAATTAAAATTATTGTTAATATATATGATCATGATAAAAACATATTAACTGGGTTGAGTTTAATTATTCACTTGAGGAGTTTTTATGCAAGCCTTTGTACATACTATAAATGCAAAATTTACGTTGTCATTACTGTGTTTGTAGTGGTGTGCCTTCTTTACACTGTACTTAAAAAATCTTACAAATATAAAATGTAAGTTACAACTTTAAAATTTCTTTTCTGTTTCAGTCATCAGTGAATTAATGGATTAGTCTTGATGGTTTTAAACTGTTTTTTATAATTATAAGAATTCTAAAAAGTATTCAATAAAATAAAATTCATAATTTAACTGTAATTCTTAAATTTATACAACAATAGCATATTTCATAGCTCATGTTTTCTGAATATCTAGGAGCTATATTCTTCCTCATATAACACCTAGAAGCTATATTGTTCCTTATATAGCACCTATAGAAGCTATATTCTTCCTCATATAGCTACTAGATATTGGTGGGCTGAAATGTCCCTAATATTCAATATAAATATGTTAATATCTAATGAAGACAATAATGTAAAAGTTTCTTGTAAATTTTCCTTTTTGTTTTATATTTTAAAACGTAAAGAATTTATATTTATATTTTCGACATTAATTTCACGTATGCAACACTTTAGTTTTACTTATTTTATTACATAATTTTACTCTTGTGTAATATTTACGCAAAATTTTATCCGGACTTTGTAAAATGCAGGAGACAAGTAAAATATGTGTTTTTTATTTGGGAAAAAGTTTTAGTTTAACTTAATTTTATTACATAATTTCCTTCTGACAAATGATTACCCAAAATTTATCCACAAACCGGGTGTTTCTTTCAAAAGAATTTATACAGTATTTCTTATTGTAATTCAAAGGTAGTCAATAACATATTTTAACATTCATCAGGAAATTTTGCGTCAAAAAGTTCGTCAGCATAAATGCTAACGTTTTTTCAGTACTTTATCGTCACACGATCATTACATACACAAGCTCCTAATTAAACGCTTCTTCAAAAAATTAACGACAATATTTACAAAAATGACTCAACTTTTTTTTATTTCGGCTTTTTAAATATTTAATTTTAGTTTTATAATGTTCTCGTAACATATATTTTAAAAAAACATGGATACTATTTTTCTTTTGTAGATATTGTTTACAGTCAGTAATTTTACACAAAATATATATTGTCTTAAAATATTCCTCCGATTCTGTATCCACATATAATTAAAAATCTCTTAAAAATAAACTGATACATTCATTAGGGTCATATGTTCGACTCTTAATAGAGATAAACCCAAACATTACAGGAAATTTGTACTTGAAACGAAAAGGACCACAGTGAGCCAGAAATTAGCTTGTAAAAATCTGTTTCGGCTACAGCTGCAGTTAAATACACATGACAGAAATCTGAAGCAGATGTTTCAGTGAAGATTTGATCTTGAAATTTAGATCAAGGAAATATAAATTTCATGCTGAATTTAATATTCTTTGTTGTATTTTACCTTGGTTAAGAATAAATAATTAAACATTTCAATACTTTCTTGCGAATTTATTATTTGATAATTCTAAACATGCAAAAACAATCGATAGTGGGAAAAATTTGATGAATCAAATTGAATTTTTGAAGCACTTATGTTTTAAGGAGACATAATATTGTTGTTAAAAATTTTTTTAGAAATTTAATTAGTCATGAATATTTTTAAATGAAATTTCAAGGAATGAAGAAATGAATTTGATCTTTTGTTTGAGAAGTTTAATTCTTTTTCTATTTTATTCACGAATTGATTCCTATTTTTCCATTTTAATGCATCTAAATTCATTACAATTTTTCGGTTTTTTTCGGGCCGTTCATGTGTTATAAAGAAGAAAAATAATATCAGAAAAATCCCAAATATCCACTCGAAAACACATTTATAGAAGCAACATCTACCTCTTATCGTTTCAGAATAACTGGGCTCGAATTCAAGACCATTCACACAAAAATGCTTTTACTACCACAAGACCACAGTGAGCCAGAAATTTAGAACTCAAGGAAGATATTTGCTTAAAAGTATTGTAATGTAAGAAAAGAATGACGTGTTTATGACATCTTTCGTCGTTGTTGTTGTTGTTTTCCTATGACACTTGGACAAGCCAAGCTCGCTTTTGCCTTTGGCAGTGCGAATGAAGTCAATAGGGAGGGTCTTTCGTTTGGATCAGAGCACCACGAAGGTGAAAGTACGACTTTGCTCTTTTAAAGGTGCCTCGTCATTTTGAACCACGGTCAGGTGACGAGGCCACCATATACATATATATATATACATGAGCTGGCACCCTCCTCTCCACATCTACGCCACACCAGCGGAAGGACTTTGGACGTCACAGATTAACGTAGACACGTCCCCAACCCACGGAGCTCCAGCATCTTTCGTCGTAAAAAAATATGAACGATTACGATTGCGATTACTCGATTATGATTTAAGAAAACCAATTTTAGTATTAAAGAAAAAAAAATCTTTATTCCGATTATGATCAAATCGAATTTTTTCAACTTCTTTAGTTCTTATATGATTGAAGTTAATTTTTAATCCCATATGATTCGTTGAGTTTTAAAAGTAAAAGTGTAAAAAGAAATGAACTAGCAAAAAAACAAGACCGTTTCTGTTCAATCAAGCGGAAAGCATTAGATAATAGACATATCTTGATTAACAAAACAGGCTCCGTCATTTAAGTAGAGATTCAACCCATTTCCGCTTGTCATAAATCAAAGAATCATCTTTCAGGTTCTCTCACTCCAGAGGCAGCGATGAAACCGATTTCGGCAGTGGTACACCCCCCACCCCTGTGCTCGACATCTGCTTCTGCAACAGATGAGACGAAACAAGGGGGTAGAGGATGCGTTGCACCCGTTCGACCCCGTGGAGAGGAAATTTTCTAGAGCTACTGGGATTACATAATCGATCGATCGCTTGGACACCCTCCATTGAACGAGGGGCACCTGTTTCACCTAGGAAGGGAGGCCCTTGTTCACGGATGGTGAGAACCCCTCCTCTTCAAGTTTTTTATCACCTTACTCAGGCACCCCATCAGGTACCCCCCTGCATGCTCGCGTGCGCCCGTGATAGGCATGATTTATCGTGCAACCCTACTTTATTCTTGTTCAATAAAAAATTGCAAAAAATAATATATATATATATATGTGTGTGTGTGTGTTCATATGTACATATACACACACTACACACACTCACACCCACAACCAGCCTATATATATATATATATATATATATATATATATATATATATATATATATATATATATATATATATATATATATATATATATATATATATATATATATATATATATATATATATATATATATATATATATATATATATATATATATATATATATATATATATATATATAGTATCTTAAAAATTGACACATCACATTTTGATTTTATATAAAAAAAGATTTCCTATTTCTTAACATAAGAACTTTAAGAAATATATATATACATATATATTTTATATACATTTTTTTGTCAAAGTTTTTATTTTAAGAAATATGAAATCTTTTTTTTAATATAAAATCAAAATGATGTGTCAATTTTTAAGATACTTGATATTATTTAGAGGATACATATAATTTATTATTGTGTGTGTGTGTGAGAGAGAGAGATTATATAAGCTTTAAAATTTATAGTAATAAATGAGTCCTATCCAGAAATATTATAAATATTATGATTGTCGGTCTTGTCGTGGGTCGGTTGTCATGCGAGTAGATGTCAGATATTAGACGCATCCATTTGTTTTCGACCATCTGTATTCGCGTGATAGACAAGACGGAAAAGAAGCCACACTAGAAATATGAAAGTTTATTACAACTTTTTATAAATTTTTAATATTTCTAATGCTTAGTTTGTGTTAGTTAGATGGGTCATTATGTTTTTGATAGCGTCCTAAAGTTAGAAACTCTATAAAACATATAAGATGAAGAAAAGAACAAAATGAATACCTGAATGTTGTTAATGAAGTTTGAAATAATGTGCTTTTATAATTATATATATATATATATATATATATATATATATATATATATATATATAGATAGATAGATAGATAGATATTCATATATATATATATATATATATATATATATATATATATATATATATATATATATATATATATATATATATATATATATATATATATATATATATATATATATATATATATATATATATACATATATATATATATATATATATATATATATATATATATATATATATATATATATATATATATATATATATATATATATATATATATATATATATATATATAATTCAAAATATTAAAAGAGCCAAATTATCAAATTTTAATAGTAAAATACTTTGCACGTACTTTAACACAATTAAAAAATTAATGAGAAGATTATTCAAGTGATTTTCAGTTTTAAAAATGCTTTTAAATTGTTTCTATCTGTTAAAATATTCCATTAATCCAATCAAATACAATATGCAAGGTACATTTGTAAATAAAAATATTGTGATTGGAAATATGCTCTATTTCGTATCATTTTGTAAGATAAAATACTAAGGTATGTAAATAATTATTCTTAGTATTTAAAGCTGTTTACAAATAGTATTTTAGAAATACACTACTGGCCATTAAAATTGGTACACCAGGAAAGCGGCACACCACACACGTGAAATTTGCATGACAGGTAGAACTTGCTGTGATATGCAAATGATTAGATTCTCAGCGCATTCATACAAAGCAGGCGACAGTATCGACATCTAAAATGTGTATAAAACCAGAGATTTGACAGGAGTTTTCTCATACTCAATTTCCGTTTCGACGTTGTTTTCGGCAAAGAAAGTTGTTGTAATGCCTCGTGTAAGAAGATGAAATGCCTATCAGCACGTATCTGACTTTGATCGATGAAGGATTATAGCCTGCCGGGATTGCGGTTTATCGTACCGCAATACTGTTGCTCGCGTCGGTCGAGACCCCATGACTGTTAGCAGAATATGGAATCAATGGGTTCAAGACAATCATACGGAACGTCATGCAGGATCTCAGCGACCTCCCATCACTAACAGCAGAGAAGACAGACATCTTATCTGCATGGTCACAAGGGATCGTATAGCCACGTCACGAACCTTGAGTCGAGAAATGGAGTCATTTGCAAGGCAACAAGTTTCTGCTCGAACAGTTCGACGACGTTTGCAGCAGCATGGATTGTCTGCACGGCGACCATGGCTTCGGCTACCATTGACGCTGCGTCACATACAGGAACGCCTTCAATGGTGTGATCAGCGACGAACCTGGACGCGGAAATGGCATCACGCCATCTTTACAGATGAATCTCGGTTCTGTATACAGGACCATGATGGCCGCATCCGTGTTTGGAGGCATCGTTGAGAACGCGCATTGCCAGTTTGTATTGGACATCGCCATACTGGCCCAGCTGCCAGAGTGATGGTATGGGGTGCCATTGGATACACGTCTCGATCACCTCTTGTTCGCATTACCGGCACTTTGAACAGCAACCATTACATTTCCGATGTGTTAAGGCCCGTGGCTTAGCCCTATCTTTGAGGCCTCCCTAATGCTTTGTTTCAACAGGATAATGCACGAACGCATGTTGCTCGTACTGTTCTGAACTTCCTTGATACAGAACAGGTTCGACTGTTACCCTGGCCAGCACGTTCTCCTGATATGTCACCAATTGAGAACGTGTGGTCAATGGTTGCCGAGCGATTGGCACGCCATCACTCACCATCCACTACTGTCGATGAACTGTGGCATAGTGTTGAAGCTGCATGGACTGAGATCCCCGTACATGCCACACAATCTCTGTTTGACTCCATGCCTAGGCGGATAAATGCTGTTATTGCAACCACAGAGGTGGCTGCTCTGGGTACTGATTTCTCAAGATCTATACATCCTAATTTCTTGTAAATCTAATCACTTGTTCTTTCCACTATAATTTATGTGTCCAATAAATATCGTTCTGTTATTTGCATTTCTTCTTGGTGTAGCAATTTTAATGTCCAGTAGTGTATTATGAAATACTCTTACCAAAAATGAAGAATTAATGAAACAATTTAAATTTTACTTAATCTGTAATGTGTGTTCCAAACTGTAAGTAGATAATAAGAAATGACTTCATAATTTTCTACATACAATAATATGTCCAACAATTAAGAATGTCAATTTTGTTTCTCTTTTTTCTACGGTAAGACAATGATAAGACCTATTAAATATCACTTAAATCTAATATTGATACAGATTAATTGGATGTTCTTATAAATAACGCTTATAGCTGTTCTTATAAATAAAATTTGTCAATTAATATTTTTCAGAGACTTTCAAAAAATTGTGCTTTTCACTTGAAATACATTATTTGATTTATATGAAATTTCTTAAAATTATTTTACTTGATAATAGCGATATTAATCGTAAGTTTTATTCGTTAAAATTTTCAATTGCGTTGCCAGTAAATAGCATTGACTAATAATAATTTAAAGAAAGTAACAAAACTTAGGCATATTTCATAGAAAAATTCATTTGGCTACAAAAGTTGAAGATTTATAGGGAAAAATCACAGCAAAGCGATTTTTGCGCATCTCATTAATGCAAATTTTTCCCTTTTGTATTTATAAGCAATTTCTAAATGTATGAAAGTGATTAAAGCAGTTATTTGACATTGTTGATGATGACAATGCATTTTGTTTTGTTTATGCAGGCAAAACGCAAAAAAATCTGTTTTTCCTAATGGGACATAACTGAGGCTAAATCAGCTGGAAAAATTGTGGATGAAACATTGCCTCAATATATGAATAACATTAAAAGAAAATTTTTTTACGTAAACTATATAATAACTAATGTCACTCTACTTAAATTTAAAAATTATTAACTAAACAAATTTTTAGAAAAATAATTAAGAAAATTACAATGATAAATGAAAATACGTTTATTCTCGATTTATTTTCCTTTTTGTTGCATTTTTATTTTGCAGAGTTCTCAGATAAATGAATACGCTGTGTTTTACTGTACCCTTAAAACTTGAAAAATATATTTATAATTTATTTGAAATCGCTTAACATCATGTATAAATGTATTAATATCCTTCTACGTAATAACTTGTTCTTGCATGGTCTAAAGTCCTGAATAAAATAATCATAAATTCTATATCACATTTCTAATGTATCGTTATAAAATGCTAATTGAAATATATACCATGTAAGACAGTTATGCTTATCCTTTTTTTAAAGCACCAATACATTCGTATAATTAAATTCCAGTAACATTCATAAATTATATATTACATTAAAACTAACAAATATTAAGATGATGAGTTATTCAGTTGAATTCACAGTTAGATTTCTTGCAGATCATCGAGCCAGTAAAATACAATATATATATATATATATATATATATATATATATATATATATATATATATATATATATATATATATATATATATATATATATATATATATATATATATATATATATATATATATATATATATATATATACATATAATTTATAGTATATTTTATAAAATTAATAATCAAATATTAGATGGAGAATGCCATATACATTGAAAATGCCAAATGGAAAACAATACATTAAAAATACGAAATATAGTAAATAGTTGGAAAAATGTTCAATATATATCTTAAAATTTCAAAGAAAATTTTATAACATTATACATTTTTATAAATAATATTATTATTAATGTTTATAACTAAATATACATTTTTATAAATTTTAATTGAAATATTTGAATATATATAGGTTAATAAACTAATTTTCTGGAATTCAAATATTTCAATAAAAATTTATACAAATGTTATTTTTAATCAACTTAATGGAATATAAAATATATGTAATAATTTAAACAATATCAATAAACAAATAAATAGACTAGAAAATATTCTAACTCATAATAACATTCCAATTAGCTTTATTAAACACTATTTGGCGAGTAGAGCATTGCTTATAAGAGTGAAGTAGGCGTAGTTATATACTACAGAAAGGTCACCAAGCCTTGAATGTCATAAGAAGCTTGAAGAGCCAATGGTGTTTACACTTAGTCATTTATTTATGTATTTATTTGGTTTATATACAGTATTTGGTGTAATTCTTGCAGATTTGGACTTGTATTTGGATATGGATTTGGATCTGGTTTTAATTTGATTATTATAAAGTAAATGCATTTTGGCTTATATATTTTAGATTAACTTTTAATTCTTTTATTCTGGCTTGATATTTTGGTTTGAACTTTTTGGTGTGGCTTTGGGGTGTAATGGCTTCTTTTTAAGACTATGTCTTGGGCCAGTGCAGAAAAGCCATATTTTGTGCCAATGTGGTCAACATACCCTGATGAAGGTGGCCATGTTGGTACTTCGTTCAATTTTATATTTTCTTTGAAATTTTAAAATATATATTAAACATTTTCCCAACTGTTTACTATATTTCGTATTTTCAATGTATTATTTTCCATTTTCTTTGAAATTTTAAAATATATATTGAACATTTTTCCAACTATTTACTATATTTCGTATTTTCAATGTATTGTTTTCCATTTGGTAATTTCAATGTATTATTCTCCATCTAATATTTAACTTTATGAATACATTATTATTCTCCATTTAATATTTTCATAGTATTTTAAATGTATTATTCTCCATCTAATATTTGATTATTAATTTTATAAAATATACTAATAATTATATTTTAGTAATTCTATTTTAGCTGCTTTTGCGCTAAATGTATTGCTAAACATAAATGTTTTTATTTATTCTTGTACTTTTCAATTCAATATCTATTCTTGTATTTTTCAATTTTCGCTTATGATACTTCTAATCTTGCATTATATATATATATATATATATATATATATATATATATATATATATATATATATATATATAACAAGGTAAAAGAATCGCAAATTTGAAATAAGTTCTAGTTTCAAGCAGACAAATCCGTTTCATAAAAGAAAACAACTTTGAAATATTTTATACAGGTGGTAAAAAAAAAGTGCTGAAACAACCAACAATTATCAGCCTACAGATGAAGAGTGTAAATGTCGCTTCACAGCAAAGCATCGTTTGAAACAACTCTCAAACACAGAACTATTTCTAACTTGATTCAATATTATTTCCTTGTGAGTCAGGAAGACAAAAATTTTTGATTTACCTTAAAAATATAGATTTTATTTTCATTCTGAGGGAATTCAGAGAAATCAAGAAATTTACCTTGAAGAAAATTTTAGAAATGCTTAACCTGGTAATCAGTTGCATGAATTAAATATCGCCAAAAAAGATGATATGGTAGCTTTGCCCTTTCATCCATACTCTAGGGTTACTTTAAAAAAAGTTAAATGCAACTAGGTTCAATTTTAACGTGACGCCAATCCTTACTAGAAAGTATATCTATTTCAAAAATTCGACGGCAATAGACACATAGGCATTTTTTACAAAATAGATTTTTTTTATTAAAAATTTTATATAAAATATTCTGTTATTAAATTTAGTTAAATAGGCTTTTTAAAATAATTATATATTATTTATATTTCCATTCTATACAAATTTAGTTTATTCTAGAAAATTTATTTATGAAAGGTATTTTGTTTTAAAAAATGAACAAGGTGAATTGAGTATTCCACACAATACCATTAAAAATTTCTGATTATTAAATATATTCTTGAATAGTTTAATTCATATTTATTACTAGAAATTGTTTATTTGAATTAAGTGTAAATAACAATTTGATATCATTATCATAATTCTCTTTGCTAACATTCAATTTGATTGATTAAAGATTCTTCAACTTATGTTTCTAAGGGAACTCATAACTCATGAATTAACCTTAAAAGCGAACACGCTAAATAGAAATTTCAACAGACATATTTAGTGTGTCAAATACATTTCCAGATTCTAATATTACACGGTCTTTGACAGTGTAAAAGACGAAATTCGAGAGAGAGAGCTTTGCTTCTAGAGCTTACGCGTTGTCATAGCAACTGTTAAATCCTTGGTTGCAGTTGACTAAGCACTCGATTCCAATATTTAGCGCAGATCTAGCGTTAGCGCTCCTCGTTTATTTATTGAACCACATCCATATTGTCGTTTGGCATAAATCTTTCGATCTTGTGTACAAAGGCCACGAAGCTGACTGTCTCGTTCTACTTCATATCCTGAAATATTGATCTCAGCGCTGTAAAATCGAATAAATTATTCACTCGAAAACGGAAAGGTATTTACATTCGTTACGTTTAATATTCTCTAGTATAAGGGTCGACTGCATAAAATTTTTAAATAAATCTAGGTTAGGAAATGGAACAGATACAAAAGTATCAAATTGACACATTTGTCTCAATTCGAGGATCTTATTCTAATGATTTCTTCATAAAAATTTCATGTGTGTAAAGGTGTTTTATGTAAATATATTTCATGAAACAATTGTATCACATTTTTTATACAACTTTGTTTGTAAATATATAGTTTTAAAACAATATTATAGGCATTCACTGATGATGTGAGTCTTAAACTGTTGCCCCTAGAAATGATAACCAAGTCAACAACTGAAAAAATAACATTCTGGTCTTCAGCTCCACAGTTTATGGGTTCGATTCCCATTTCAAATTCGAATACAAGTTCATTTTAAATTGAAGATTCGTGTTAGGTAAGCACTTGTAAGTAAAAATGATAGTATAACCACTAATGAATGCTTAAAGTAACTTGTTATTTGAAACCATGACAAATAAAAAAATCAGCAAAGTAGAAGATAACTATTTTTAAATTTCAACTGAACTAAACTTCAATGACCTTGTATCATAAATTCATGACTGATAGTGGATTTATAGTAAATTCTTATTAGAATATGATACTCACAACTTAACCCTCCGCTATCTTAATATGTTTTTATGTAAACTATTTCTTTTTTTTTTTAGCCGCCCAACTTGTCTAGTGGTCAGCGTGCCGGACTGCGGATAAGGAGGTCCTGGGTTCAAATCCCGGATTCGGGCATGGATGTACTTTTTTCTCTCTCTATCTATCCTGTCTTTGTCCCTTCCTTGTATGAATGAGGTATAAATGGTTGCCTACCCTATAAACGGGTCCCTATGGCATGTGTGTACTGAGGAAGTCGGACTCCACACCAAATACAGTTCAGTTGGAAAAGTGGAAGTAGCGCACCCCATGTTGCCAGCCTAGCAGGTACACGACAACAACAACATTTCTTTTTTTAATCAGAAAGAGTCTATTTCACCTCTACAATGTTAACGATATCACTTTAGTTTCTCTCTACCATTATACATAATTGTGCATATTTTATGTAAGAAGATGTATGTAAGAAGTTCTTACATATTTTATATTTATGTTTTTAATTATTAAAATGATTCACTCCATGAGCGTATCTCAAATATTTTAACTGTGATATAAAACTTGGAAACTCATGTAGAACTGGTTCGAATCCAAGAAGAAAACCATTAATAACAACAGATAGTGTAGTTCAAACTACTGTAGTGATTAGTAAATTTTGTAAAGATCTCACTCCAGGCTGTTCCTAATAGTTCAATGTTAGGAGCAGCATGAAGTGAGTTATTAGTATTATAAAGCAATTATTAGCATTATATTTTTGAACACATTCAACATTTGTGATTGTTAATGCCTAACCGAGAATTAAATATTTATACTAGTACGTACTAGTAAAAAATGAAATTTTTATACTATAGTACAATTAAAAAATTGTGTCTTAAGATTTTTGCGTTAATGAGAATTGTGCTAATATATTTTGTATTACATCACTAATTTCAGTTTTCAGCCGACCAACTTGTCTAGTGGTCAGCGTGCCTGACTGTGGGTAAGGAGGTCCTGGGTTTGAATCCCGGTTCGGGCATGGATGTACTTTCTCTCTCTATCTATCCTTTGTCCTTTCCTTGAATGAATGAGGTGTGAATGGTTGCCTACCCTATAAACGGGTATTTATGGCATGTGTAGAGCAAAGTCGTACTTTCACCTTCATGGTGCTCTGATTAAAACGAAAGACGCTCCCAATTGACTTAAATTCGCATAGCCAGCTTGGCTTGTCCAAGTGTCTTTAGTAACAACAACAACAAGAACAGTTTTCAACCTAGTAATACTTGACAAATTGCTATATACGTATTACAAATTATTCTATTAATATTTCTATTACTAATTACTAACATTGTGAATCAGTTAAATTAAAAAAAAATCTAAAAACAAATAATTTTCCCAATTTAAAATATTTATTTCATATATTTATGTATTTAAATTACATCCATGCACAGTACATTTGTTTCCTAATTAATTCTTAAGAATAATGACTCTTAATTTATAGAAGTTTTTATCAAGTAAACGCAACCAGAAAAATCTGATCTTATAGCGTGGAATCTCATTCAAGCGGATTTTATTTTGATAAGCACAAACTCTCACACTGTTATAATCCATGTAAACAGTATCTAGAGTGATGGGCATCTTTATCTGCGTGAGAAGTGTGATATCAGACGAAAAGTATCTTCATAAGATTCGTAGAGCACATAAACGGTATAATTAGTATGTAACAAAAATATCCCATATGCAACAATTTCTGTACCTTTTCTGTACTTATACAATGTTCTTGGTCAGATGGTAATCTGCTAAATGTTTTGCACAGTCACCAATAGCGTTGTTGTTGCTTATGACACTTGGACAAGCCAAGCTCGCTATGCCGCGTTGGCTGTGCGATTTAAGTCAATAAAGAGCGTCTTTCGTTTGGATCAGAGCACCACGAGGGTGAAAATATAACTCTTTTTCAAGGTGCCTCGCGTAATTTTGAACCACGGTCAGATGACGAGGCCACACCTGAGCTGGCACCCTCCTCTCCACATCCACGCCACACCAGCGGAAGGACTTTGGACTTCACAGATTAACGTGGACACGTCCCCAACCCACGGAGTTCCAGCAACCCAGTGAAGGAGCGTACACCGTGTGGTCACCCTCCCAACCACTGCCCACGGCAAATGATGCTTCACTTTGCTGAGCTTACGGGAAGCGGCGTGAAGCTACTGAGCCACTGGAGTTCATCACCAATAGTTATTTGGTAAATGGTTGTCCCCGGGACTCACTGGGAATTTGTTTATAAATTGTTCTATAAAATCTTTCCATATCTTTCCGCTAGATTCTTGGGGATGCTTTTGTTCCGATGATGGTCTTCGAAATACTCTGTAAATTAAATGAACATATTTCTTGTAAATAAATGGCTCAGGTATTCCCTTGATAGTGGTAAGTTTGCTCAAAAAAGTAGCTTACAAATGGCAAAACACATTTCTATATCTTTAGATTATCTTCATAAACTTTTGATATTTTAGAGTGGGAAAATTCAAGTATTTACAATTCTCTCAAGACAGAATTACCTAAAACCAGGTTTTTTAAAATTTAGTTACTATCCAATTCCATTTGTCTTCATACTATCTTTGATTCCAATTATGGCTGATAGCTAAATTATTCCTTTTGTGTTCCATTTGATCTTCTGCTCTAGATATAAGTTGTATTAATACTTTGGGTTGGTTGGTTGGTTGGGTTTTATGGCGCAAGGTCCAAAAATGGACAGGCTGCGCCAAGAGTAAGATTTTTGTAAGTTTATTTTTACTTTTTTCATTATTTATTTATTTATTTTTTTACTTTTATTTTTGAAAGACCTAATCAGCATTAAAAATTTAAAAAAACAAAAATCAGTGTATATATTATTTTAAAATCTAATTATAAAACATTAAAAAGGGAAATATCAAATATATATATAATTTTTTTAAACTTAAAATACAAATTAAATAAAATGTAAAAAACATATTGCCTTAAAAAAGCGAATAGGTTTCTATGGGGTTTATTACTTTGGTCTAGGAACAGGGAAATATGTATTACACTGATTGCAGAATGAAAATATTTGAACAGATCCTGTTCCTCTTTCATGAATAAAATATTAAATAAAAAAAAATTCTTTGAATTAATCATGGAATGAAAAAGGAAGTTTGCACTATAGAGAGTTAAATTATTATTACAGATGACAATGTCGGAATAATGTCCTTTTTGAAAAATTAAATATAAAACAAATAGGTCTTTTTGAAAAAGAAAATATAAGAAACCAGAATTTAGGTTAGTCTCATTTAAAAACAGCATAGTCATCACATTCCAAGTAAAATCATTAGTTACTAAAAGGAAATCAGTCTAAAGATCAGATGACTTATCTAAACACCTGTTCAATTCTTTTTGGTAATATGAGTCCAATATTTGGCACAGTAAAAAATAGAGCATATAGAGAGTTTGATTTATAATCATAAAGATGCTGAATACAAGTGTTTTTAGAAACATTCTCCGTTTTATGATCACAAAATTTTCTTAGCTCATTATTCCAGTTACTATATTTACATGAACAATAAATCAATAATTTTTAAATTCTCTTGTGTAAGAAAGCCTGAAGTAAAATATTTCATTAATCCTTTAAAGAAAGTATAAGAATTTAAGTAAAATGTTTCCACTTTCCAATAATCTTACTTTACTTTTTTCACTTTTTAAGTTAATATTATATTTTATTTAAATTGAAAAAAAAACGCGTTCTGTATTATAAAAATATAATAATAAATGGATAATAATTTTAGAAATAATAAATTTATTTTTATTAATACTCAGTAATTTATTATTAAAAATAAATTTATAAAACTGAATCTAAATTTATTAATTTTAAACATAATAAATTAGGATTCATTTTCATGTTGAAAATTTTGAAACATTGTTCACATAAATGTGATGAATAACTTTTATCTAATTTTAATTTTTATTTCCATACTCCAATTTAAATTTAATTGCTAACTCCTACAGATACTATTTTCAAAGTAAACATGAAGAATGACTCAGACAAAGTGAATTCCAAAGGTTTTTATTTTTGCATGTGTACTGAGTTTGAATAATTAAAAAAAAATCTTTTCCGATTAAACTGTAATTCAAATCTGAGTTTCCAACAATTTCTTTTGTTAAGTATTCGAACTTATATAAAATTAATTATCGTGAAAAAGTCCTTATACTAAACGAAAATGTTTTATAACCACATCAATGTTTTCTCGCTCTCTATTCCAAACCTATTGAAATTTAATTAGAATATTCACCTTGTTTGAAACAAAATTTCACAGTTTATTTTTGTTTAACCACTTAATAAAGACTAAATAATTTTCACTATAAAACAATTCTCTCTAGTATATAGTTGAAAAGCATGTGAACGAACTTCTTACTCTTTCATACATTTCCCACGTTGATTCAATAAATTCTACTTGATAGATAAAAATTAAAATGCTTAAAATTAAGAAAATTATATTGATACATACAAATTTATTTACAGCAAAATTATTTCTAATATATAGTCCCTTAAATATATTTTAAATTAAAGTAGAAAAAATCGACACTGCATAAGTAATAAACTTATGGCAAAATATGATCATTATTTTGAATATATTAAAGAGCATCTAAAAACAATTATTTTTCTTCCCATATGTTTACTAAAATTGATTTATTTGACAAGAAAATTTACAGCCTGGTGTTTGTATTTTATTTTCGTTGCTCAGTTACAGTGATAAGTTTCTGAATTCCAAACTGAAGAGTCAATACAGTATGTTGCGATGCGTTTTTGTTGGCACGCATGTGAAATTTTACATGGGGAATTATTTGTTTTTAAGCAATTTTAGGGCACCCAAGTTTTTAACTGATTGAGTTATTTTTGGTACAAGTTATTTTACTAACAAATTACTGTCAATGACAGAAGTCACAGAAAATTTTTGTTCTAATACCACATTTTGAAATAAAAATTTATTCAGTATTTTGGAAATCTTAAGAAAAATTTAATATTTTCTTAATTTTATTCAAATTTAATCAATTAAATAGGAACAAATTTAAGCAATTAAATATAAATAAATTATAAACTTGTTTACAAATAAACAATATGGACTGATTAATTTTGTCAATAGCTTTTTTAAATGCTAATTTTAATTTTTGTTTGAAAAATTGAAAAAAAATTATTTAAAATGTCCAATTCTTAGAGTAAAATATTTACTTGTTAATCACAGTCAAAAACATTTGGCAATTGTCAAAGAAAGAGTTTTTAAAACTTAAATAAATTAATTAAATATTTAACTAAAATTATTTAGTTAAATTATTATAAAGGAATTAAAAATTGATTATTTTAATGAATATGTACTTCTACATTCGCGGTTATTTAAAATACAAGAAAAAGATAAAAATTTTACTATACATTTAGGATAATATATGAATGTTAATTACCATTGCGTATTAATTAGAATACATTTTAAGGATGTTGTGGCATTTTTTTCAGTTACTTAACTGTATCATTTTATGAAATCTTCTTCAATCAAAAACTTTAATTTAACTTCAATTTTAAGAACTTACATTGAAAATCTAGTCTAATTACTCTTTTATTTTGCATTTGTGTTTAATCAAATTACATTACATTAATTTCATAAAAATCTTGAATTCCAATTTAAAATTTCGAGTTTACATATTCTTCCCAAAATTGTTACAAAATCATTAGCAATGGAAACCTGGACCAATTTTCGTTTAGTGTATTTTCGAAAATATTTAGTCTGATTATTGACTAAAAGTGAAATGAATGTAAATTAAAAAAAAATAAACACAACATGTTCATTTAATCAGCTTTAGTAGTTGCCTTGTTCTTTTGAGAACTGCTATTCGTTATAGTCTTTGAATGCCATCAGTCATGTCTCAGTCAATGAATGCCATCAGTCATGTCTCAGTCAATGAATGTCATCAGTCATGTCTCAGTCAATGAATGTCATCAGTCATGTCTCAGTCAATGAATGCCATCAGTCATGTCTCAGTCAATGAATGTCATCAATTATGTCTCAGTCAAAGAATGTCTTCAGTCAAATCTCAGTCAATGAATGCCATTTAAATCCATCCACTACTACAATTCTCATCCGGATTTTCTATTGTTACACTGTTATCCAACTATTTGTTATTTATTCTGTCTCTCCTTCTTTTTTGTATTTATCGGAAAATTACTTTTTAATTGAGTTTAAGAAATTACATCTACATACATATCCATATTATCTCAATAAATTGTTTAATTATTTTACCAACATTTGTCTCTCTTAATTTAGTACATAGCCCTGTTTTAAAACGCATTCTTTAATTTTTTTTCTTTAAATACATATGCTACTGTATAGGTTATATTTTTGTTAAAATATTTTGTTTAAATATTACTAGTTTTCTTTCTACAGTTTTGCATATAATTCAGAATTTACTTCCAGATAGAATTATTGTTCTATGGATACCGTCTCACGTGGATATGGGAGGCAATGAAATAGCAGACACTTTTCAAAGGAGGGCTCAGGTTATCCTGCTCCTTCTTCTTCCGCTCTTACCTACCTTGAACTCTTTTCCCTGAGATAAGCCCAGTTTAAAACCGATTGGCAGGTACCTTTGACTCACCACTTCCACAAGGGTAGAAAGCCGGGACTTTCTCTGGCTCTTTCCTGTGACAGGAAATCCAGCACTTTGCCTTGCACGTCTTGCCTCTGGCCACCTGAAGTGCCTCACTTTTGTAGTGGGTAACAAGACCTTCCCCCTCTGTCCTAAATACCACGGACACCAAGCTTCTCCTGAGCATATCCTGGATTGTATGAATATACTATGGGACAAAATCTACACTTATCCCAGGCTTAGTCATCGATTTCCTCTCCGTCAACGGATTCCTAGATTTGATCTGACTCCGTCATACCCTTGGAGATAAGCAACAACATTATTGTTCTGCTAGGACATTCTCTTGGTTATAATGCTTAAGTGCTTCAATTCAAAGGGATTTCTTAATTCAAAGTAACATATATTTGCTATATAACATTTGTAGGATATATAACATTTGTTTGCTATATTCATTTTATAACTAATTTCGGTTTTTGTACTATTTTTTGTATCAATGAATCTAAATGTTTGAAGTCATCAGCATTTTTAAAACTGTAATATTTTATTATTAGTGACTAATATCAAATCCTCTGCATGTGACTATCATAAATTTGTTTTTTGTATATTTACTATTAAGTCAATATATCTTGCTGTTATTTCATGAGTAGAAAAATCTGTTTTATTGCTTTGGTTTATGATGTCAATGTTATCTGCATATTCTTGACTTATTTATAATTTTCGAAAATTGCTGATTAGGTTTGTATACCTTGTATACAAAACAAAGATGTCTTATATGGTATACACATCATATACAAGACATATATCTCTTGTATATTTTAGAATAAAAGAATTTCTGAGTATAACAGTATTAATATCCTATGTATAATACGTTTATATTTGGAAATATAACTAAATAAAGCATAAAAAAAGTTTGCTTATATACGAATAAACAAGTGTTATTTCGTTCTGTATAATGGAAAATACTGTTATTTTAAATAGAAATATTTAAGAAAATGCAACGTGTAAAATATAGTCTTTCAAAAAATTTTAATAAGTCTTGAAAGGCAAGATTTTTGAATCTACGCAGAATAACATTTTATAAAAATAATGTTGTCGAAAGTATGAAACAGCTGGTAAAAATGACATGTATTAATGTTTTATTATATCGTAAAAGAGCCATAAAAATATTATTTTACACTTAAAGTTCAACTTATTCTCCAATATAATTTTTCCTTCATAACAAGATACTTTAAATCAAAAATAATTTTGTTTGTTAATATTACTATTAAATAATAAAAGTTATTACATCATAAATCATTTTAATAAATTTAAGCTTAATTATTCGTTTGTTTTAAAACCATTTAGATATTTCTGGCAGTAAAAGTTTCAACAAAAAGTAATTAAGTACTGACCTGAAAGCATACCTATTGTGGTTCAGAGGAATTTGAGACAACTAGTTGGATACACGTATAATTCTTATTTATGACTATCATATCCCATCGGTTCAGAGGAACTTCAGATTGTACTAGTTGGGTATAGGTATAGTGTTTTTATTCATAGCAATCACATTTTATTGGTTCAGAGGAACTTCAGACTGTACTACTTGGGTATAGGTATATTTTTTACATATAACAATCACATTTTATTGGTTCAGAGGAACTTCAGACTGTACTACTTGTGGGTATAGGTATAATTCTTACATATAACAAACACATTTTATTGGTTCAGAGGAACTTCAGATTGTACTACTTGGGTATAGGTATATTTCTTACATATAACAATCACATTTTATTGGTTCAGAGGAACTTCAGACTGTACTACTTGGGTATAGGTATATTTCTTACATATAACAATCACATTTTATTGGTTCAGAGGAACTTCAGACTGTACTACTTGTGGGTATAGGTATATTTCTTACATATAACAATCACATTTTATTGGTTCAGAGGAACTTCAAACTGTACTACTTGGGTATAGGTATATTTCTTACATAAAACAATCACATTTTATTGGTTCAGAGGAACTTCAGACTGTACTACTTGGGTATAGGTTTATTTCTTACATATAACAATCACATTTTATTGGTTCAGAGGAACTTCAGACTGTACTACTTGTGGGTATAGGTATATTTCGTACATATAACATTCACATTTTATTGGTTAAAAGGAACTTCAGACTGTACTACTTGAGTATAGGTATATTTCTTACATAAAACAATCACATTTTATTGGTTCAGAGGAACTTCAGACTGTACTACTTGTGGGTATAGGTATATTTCGTACATATAACATTCACATTTTATTGGTTAAAAGGAACTTCAGACTGTACTACTTGAGTATAGGTATATTTCTTACATAAAACAATCACATTTTATTGGTTCAGAGGAACTTCAGACTGTACGTCTTGGGTATAGGTATATTTCTTACATATAACAATCACATTTTATTGGTTCAGAGGAACCTCAAACTGTACTACTTGGGTATAGGTATATTTCTTACATAAAACAATCACATTTTATTGGTTCAGAGGAACTTCAGACTGTACTACTTGGGTATAGGTTTATTTCTTACATATAACAATCACATTTTATTGGTTCAGAGGAACTTCAGACTGTACTACTTGTGGGTATAGGTATATTTCGTACATATAACATTCACATTTTATTGGTTAAAAGGAACTTCAGACTGTACTACTTGAGTATAGGTATATTTCTTACATAAAACAATCACATTTTATTGGTTCAGAGGAACTTCAGACTGTACTACTTGTGGGTATAGGTATATTTCGTACATATAACATTCACATTTTATTGGTTAAAAGGAACTTCAGACTGTACTACTTGAGTATAGGTATATTTCTTACATAAAACAATCACATTTTATTGGTTCAGAGGAACTTCAGACTGTACGTCTTGGGTATAGGTATATTTCTTACATATAACAATCACATTTTATTGGTTCAGAGGAACTTCAGACTGTACTTCTTGGGTATAGGTATATTTCTTACATATAACAATCACATTTTATTGGTTCAGAGGAACTTCAGACTGTACTACTTGTGGGTATAGGTATATTTCTTACATATAACAATCACATTTTATTGGTTCAGAGGAACCTCAAACTGTACTACTTGGGTATAGGTATATTTCTTACATAAAACAATCACATTTTATGGGTTCAGAGGAACTTCAGACTGTACGTCTTGGGTATAGGTATATTTCTTACATATAACAATCACATTTTATCGGTTCAGAGAAACTTCAGACTGTACTACTTGCGTATAGGAATAGTTCTTACATATAACAAACATATCTTAACAATGAACAGTTAAACAAATTAATATTTTAGCCAACAAATTTTATTAAAAATCATTTATTTTAATTTCACCTCAAACTAAGTTTAATCATTCAATCTCTTACATTGAAAAAAACAAAATATGACTTACCCAATTATATTTTCTGTTTATATTAAACTCCAGAATCTGGGCGATTATATGATGAATGGTGTACGCCATTATTAATTATTTCATACAACTCTTCTTGTTACTCTAGACTTTCACATGTAAAAACCTGCATGAATGAATGAGTTACTCATTTAAAACATTCTAATTCCTAAATATATTTCACATAAGTGGAAAAAAATGTTCTTTTTTATTCACATATTTTTGAGGAATATAATTGGAGAATTTCAATAAAGCAGATTGCATCAGTCGATTTTAAAATTTTTTTGTTTGATTTAAATTAAAATAACAGTTGAGTTATTATTTTGAAAACATTTTAGAGACCTTTCATAATAAAGATATATAACCAACGCACAGAAATGAAATGCAATCACTTGTTGTCAATAAAGTTCTCTGTAATAAAGCAGCTGAAAATATCGCAATAACGAATCTCTTGGCAGCTGGCTAACCAAGATAAAAGTTCAAATAACTTATGTTGAGTTGCTTGTGTCTCTCAAATAATATCAGAAAGCACATGCCAAATAAATGTCTGGTGTTTCGTAAACAGGAACACATAGAAAAATGCAGAATGTCGGCTTTGTTATTAAACATTTCAAATTTCTAAGGTTTTGCAATTTAAATTAATTTTTCTTATTTTTCACCGCTTTATATATAACATTGAGTATAATATAAATTATAGCAAAATATATATTATAAAATAACATAAATATAACATATTTTCTGCAAAAAAATTACATATTTTTTCAATAAATTCATTTATTTTAGGACAAAACTATTACATATATATATGATTTCTTTTCAAACCATAATTAAAATATTTCGACGTTCTCAGTACAAATATAAACACACATACATACACAGACAGCAATGCAAGTAAGCCTCGGATTATAACATAAGTTTAATGGGTTTGGAATACTCGTTCATCATCAAGGGCCTCTTTAATTTAAATTACGGTCAAGCGATGACGTCACACCTGAGCTGGCAAGCTCCTCTCTACATCCATGCCACACCAGCGGAAGGGGGCCGTGGTGTTCTGGTTGGTTAGGGTGTCATTTCTACTATCGGAAGGTAGTGAGTTTGAATCCTGGCTTAAACGAATATCTGTCGTGTTCGCTAAAGGCGGCTGGGTCATATTAAAACTGGGCATGGTCGCAATGTCCTCCAAGGGAAATGATAACTCTGAGGGTGGCACATCAAGTATTGGAGATCTTCTGCTTGTTCCATGTTTCAAAATCACGAAGACTCCACCCGGCTGCTTCTATCTGACTGATAGAGACCAATTCAGGGCTTGGTACTGGGAAGCAGACTGGTGCAAAAAAGCAGCGTAAGGTCTTTGGATGTCATAGATTAACGGGGACACGTCCCCAATATAATGTGGTAATTTCAAATCCAATGAATTGGTTAGAATCATGGCAATTGTGAAAACATTCTATTTGAGTCTAACACAATTTTCTCGAAATATTTAAAGTAACTAGAATTAACAACATGGAACACGGTCTTCAGACTATTCGCAATGAACGAGCCTACCTCTGGATTCTTTCTGACAGTCGCAGCGCCCTTCAGCACCTTCAAAACTTGTTCACAGTTGGAGATAAAACCAGCATTTCTATCCTTCTTCAGCTAAAAGATATCTCCAAGCTACACGATGTTCATTTACAGTGGATTCCATCCCACGTTGACATCTATGGCAATGAGCAAGCGGATCACTTAACCAAGGAGGGCTGCAGCCATTCTCCATCTTCTCACACAGCCCTAACCTTTGCAGAACTTCATTACAAAGTCGTTTGTGATATTTCAAAGGAATGGAGAAACCCACCCAGGCACCACTGGTATGGGAGCAGCGAACCTGGATCATCATTCAGTCTCAACTGCGACAGACCCACCCGAACTGCAATAGCAAGACTCAAAAGCGGCCACACAAAAAGTCTCTCTTTTTAGAGGGGAGGAAGACCTACTCATTATGCACAAAATGCCGACCCAACAGGACTCCCCTGAACGTGTTCTTGACTGCATGGGGCTCACCAAGAAGGACTTTTATTCTTCCCCCTTTTTGTATCAGATTTTCTTCGGGTCAGTGGTCTTATGGACCTTGTCTGACGAAGTCAGACAAAAGGAGGATAAGCCACAACACAACAACAACAACAGAATTAACAACACATACAGTTTTATCGTGTTTATATATTAAATCCGACACACGTTCGACATATATTATGTTTTACCTAAAGACCAATCTATATTGACTGTCTTGACTTCATTTTCAGGTAAATTAAATCAGACTTGAAAGTTAAAAATCGAATGTAAGTTACAAGCGATTTACATCTAATTGCATCGACCACATTTGGAAACCTTCATTAATAAGAAAGCTTTTCAATTCTAAAAGCATGTTTTTTTCTTGAAAATATTTCCCCACGATTTAAAAGCCTTACATCAGAAGTAATTAATTAGGTATTATAATATAATATTTAAAAATTATATATTTAAAACACAGTTTAAAGCACCATATTTAGACATGTCTCTAGATATTCTTATCCATGAAGAAATACTCATACAAAAATAGTATGATTAAATGTGGAATGTTTTATTAAATATTACGTTGAATGTACACCTCGTACCTTAGAATGTATGCGTAGATCTGCGTTGTTTTCTCTTATGTAGCCACTTCTGCATATTTTTTTAAAATTTTATCTAAATCTATTATATCATTTCCGAACACAATGTTTGACAACTTACTTTTTTATTTGTGACAATTTTCCTTTTTATAGTTCTATCTGAATACAACTGTATTTTAGCGAGAGTTATAAATTATGGTTATCTATGAAAAAGATATAAACACTGGCAAAAAATGGTTCTCGGAGGAAAATAAAGTAAAAGTAAAGAACAATATTTATATTTTTAGATACTCTGATAAATTTATATAAGAAATTATGTTATCCTTGTTTTAATTTTTCCTATACCTACACTCAGTTTTCATTTGAATGTTTTTTTATTTAATAAAAATATAAATTCATGCATCTAAGATTTACAATTCATTTGATTTATATGCTAAAAATAAAAAAAACGTAATAAAAGAACAAATGAGTATTTTTCATATTTTTAATTTTGAAATATTTGAAAAACTCCCTTAATGGCGTTTGGATTTTATCGGGTAAATAAGGGTATAATATTGAAATTTATGTTCAAAACAGAGTCTAAATAATACATGTAAAGAAATAATAAAAATATCGCATTTTCAATATTCTTTTTTCCAGTATTAATGTGTAATATTTAACATAGAATTCTTCTTATTTTTTAAGTCGTTTATATCCTAACAGTTCATATATTGGAAAAGTGACCTCAATATACTTATACACATTTAGGTAAAAGAAATTAACTCGAAAAGACAATTTAACATAAAATTCTTAGTAAAACCTGATTTAATTAATTTTTATTTGCTTTAATAATGAGACTACATTACTTAAATATATACATGCTCAAGTATAATAAAGAGAAACATATAAGTTGAATAAAATGCTATTTTGATAATCTATTTATAAGAAACCAAATTCCTCTCTTTGTAAAACTAACAGAGGTTTATAAGATTTATACCAAATTTTTGTGTTTTTTTACCCTTTCTAGTTGCACTAATATTATTCCGAGTTCTTTTACAGAATTTTATGAAAATAAAAAAAGATATTTATAGATACAGAGAAAGAATTAAGATGAAAATTCAGTGAAATAATATGAAAATCAAACACGTTCCTTAACATATTTTTATTTACGTTATGAAATTCAATTAGAAACACTTAATCTCTAAAAACTATGATATTTTGGGATACATTTTTGTTAAGCTAAAATAAATATTCATGTATACCAAAATATTCATAGTCAAAAGTATAAAAATTGATTATAAAAATCACATACCACATCATCAACATATATATATGTGTGTGTGTATATATATATATATATATATATATATATATTTTATCATATGCATATATATATATATATATATATATATATATATATATATATATATATATATATATATATATATATATATATATATAAATGCCATATGATAAAAATTGGATCATATTTACATCCATTTCAGAGCACTTACCTAAAGTGCCTTAGTCAGCTGAAAATCCTGCAGAAAAGCCACGCGATTTCTTTCTAAAAGACAAATATGAAATTTACCAGCTTTAAAATAAAGCAGGTGAAATTCATCACCAAATCAGAGAAATGTATGTAAAAAACAATATAACCATAAGAATGGTAAGAAATGGGTTAAAGCAATGGAATTGGCGTCAGAAATGTGCATGATAAAGAAAAAAATGTATATGTATAATGAAATAAATATATAACTGTATTTCTTATATATAATATATTTCTCATATATTATTTTGATTTCAACAATTTATTACATAATATAAAAGAAGCGATCTGAAATTCAGGTTGAAAACATCGTGGCAAAGGTACATTTTCGTCAAAGAATTATTGAAGTTGCCCATCTTTAGCATACATAAACCTCTCTATGGCAGAAAGACTTTTGATATTAAATGTGCCTTAAACAGAGGTTATTACGGGGAAAAAATTCTCTGAAATTCGTTAATATTTGATTATTTAGTCCAAACATTGATTTCAGTGTATAGATAAAATTACGTATTTATAATTTCAGGGTTTCGTTAAATAGGGTATAGTTAGCAAAGGAGCGCTTTCATTTATTTCAATTTTAATAAACAAACTCAAACTCCATATATATATATATATATATATATATATATATATATATATATATATATATATATATATATATATATATATATATATATATATATATATATATATATATATATATATATATATATATATATATATATATATATCCTAAACAATAATACCAACTCACCTAGCTTGTTAACCTCTACATACTAAATCTAACTGTACTACTTATAAAATCTAACGGTAAGGATTGAAGCCTTGAAGATGTCCTAGATATATTTTCTATAAGAAATCTTTTCACTGCAACAAAAAATATGCTAATTAAGTATTATGAACTATTTCATAATATGGGTAGTTAGATTATAGATATGATACGAATGATTTTTACATTGAATTATATTCTAAAAAATACACACATATATATGCGTAACATAATTCAATTTGTCATATAATTACGTTTTATTTGTTACATGAGAAATAATATATTCAGTTTGGTTTATAATCTCACTTCATCGCGTTTTTAAAAATGTAAAGAATATTTGTTCTGCTTTTAAACAGTACAAAATTCTTTTAATGTAAAATGTGTTAAATATAACAGAGTTACTATGTGCTTTCTGTATTGCGTGCAATACAGCCAAGTATGTCAGTTTGGCGGCATTTGGGCCGATGAATTTACTTATACTCAATCTGTATTATGCACGCAAGCACTTGCTACTTTTTCTGTATTAAAATGGCCGATGGAACATTTATTTTTCTCACTTCTATCACATAATAATTCTTGCCATATTATATTTTTGCATAGTATTAAAGTTCATTTTGAGTGAAATATGTTATTGCGGATAGTGTGAACATGTTTTGGAAGAGAAAGTCGTTGTGTGTGCCGCATGGTTTTTAAGAAAATCTTTGCATATTTATTTTAACAAATTTTGTTCTCAATTTGAAATATTTTTAAAATGGTTATAAGTTAGCATATATCAGCGTTCTCCATTTTTCGAATGTATTGCATTATTCTGTTCTAATTTCAATGGTTTACACTAGAAATGAAAATATTTACATAATATTGAACTTGTTATATTATGTCATGCGTATCCTTTCTGAAAAACTTTATTCATTTCAGGATTTAGAATAAAAAGAGAAATAAGTTAGGCACAGATGCCCTATAATCCAGGATGCCAAATTCTGAGTTTGGTAATTTTTTGGCAGATTTTCTTATGTATCTGGCAACCTGGTTTTTATCACGTCATAAATAGGGAGACCTATAAAAATGATGCAGAAAATTCTATTTTGGCAACCCTAGTATTTACGTCATCGCACACACAATACGTCATCTTGGCAATATTTCTTCACTGGCAAAACAAATCAGAATTTTAATCCTGGATTATATGGCGTCTGTGCAATAAGTTATTAAAAAATTTGTAACTTTCAGAGATTTTAATCTTAATTTCAGAGGTTTTTATCAATACTTATTACTGCTTATAATATTGATTTTGTACTGCTGTATGAAAGATGACAAAAGAAGTAAATATCTTTTAAACCTATTGTTGAAACGTAAACAATTGATAAGTCGAATATTTCTCTAAGCCCTAAGCGAAATTTCACGTCTAAAATTACTTTTTCTGGGATTTCACCGCAATTGTTGTTAAATGTAAAACAAATTTGAACAAAAAAGATCTTATCATATCTGACAAGCAATGAGGTGTGTTCTCTCTCTCTTTCGAAAACAAATACTTCAATGTTTCTTATCACATAATCGCAAGTCCAGAATAGAATCTTTACAGAAAGTGAAATTATTGTATATTCCGCAGGAAATTTTTTTCTTTTCTGGAAATTGTGCAACTTTTTAAAAGAATGTTTTTTGTAGTGCAGATTAATAAATGAAAGAGTATACACTCAAACTTCTTCAATATAATTGCTGTTTAATGCTTTATGATAAAAAAAATGAAAAATAAGCGAAAATCGGCCAAAAAAACTTAATTTTTCAGAATAGAAATTTTATAAGTTTTTACATCTGTCAATATAAAATTATTTGCAGAATGTAGAAAAAATGAATTTATTTAATTTCACCTTATCAATTTTTATGTCAATATGTGTTTGGTTGGGAAAAAGCAGCAACTATGTGGATATCTAATTTAAAGAATTGAAATGAATGCGAAATTGATTAAGAATTTCTTTAATGCTACTTCTTGAAACGTCCTATAAGTCATAATAACATGAAAATTTCTTTTGATATTTTATTAATTTAAAAAATTACAATATCTTTTTAACTTACGTAAGCATATTTTATATTAATGTACCAAAAAAAAAACATTGCTACTTTGATATTAAAAAATTTAAAAGCGAGATAAAAAAAAAACACTGGAAATAGTGAAATATGTCTTTTTTAACTTCTGAACTGATACTATTTAATATTTTGCATACTCATAAATTTAAAAGCCTTCAAACAAAATTCTTATTAAGGACTTACACTTTCATATTTACTAAAACAAATGCTGTAATATTATTTTGTTATATATACACAAGAATTTTAGGAACTCAGAAAATGATTTTCTTGTTTTTGTTGATTTAAATTTAAAACAAACTTTCTACTTTTTTTCTGAAGAAATTAAACTAAATTGGAAAAGAAAAACAGTTAAACTATTAGGGTGGCATTTAAGTTTATACAAGAATACTTAAATTTAAGCAGTAATAAAAGTTAAATGCAACCAAGCCAAACTGAAAGTTTTATTTGATTATTGACTCTTTAAGATTTATTTTTGGAAATATATCAATTAAAGGAGAAAAAGAAAAAGGAACGAAATTAACATTGCACAGCATTTAACTTTAAGCAGTATTTAATATTATACATTTTAAAGTAAAATATTTAAAGTTAAAAATGCAACTATGCCAAGCCAAACGTTTCATTTGTAATTTACTCTTATAATTTTCTCCAAAGCAATTTTCATATGGGAACTAAATCATTTGGGTATCTCATAAAATATTTTTCATGTAAAATATAATATGATGCAAAGAAAAACATGAAAGTAATCCCATACCGGATACCCGTGAGAGAGACCAAAATCGCCGATCCGAAGAAGTAGGAAAATTAACAAAGCTGTTGATCGCACAATTAAACAATTGCAGTGCATGGTAGACCAGGACCGGAACAGACCGACCCTCACTCTTTTCCCACACTTTATCACAAAATTCATATCTTTTTGTAATCCCTTCCAATTTCCCCATCACTTTTTTTAGAACAGAAATATGCTACCTTTTCATTCGAACAGCTGGGAATAATTCGGATGAAAAGAGGGGGGAAAAATTCTGAAATTACAATATCTTTTACGCATTTAGTGCAAAGACAGAATAAGATATCTATAAGGACTTTTATTTGTAAGGACATTGACAACCAGGTGGGTATTACAATACTTTTTCTTTTCTTTTTAATAATTGAAATAAAGCCAACTCAATAAATTTGTAAAATTAAAGTTAGTAATATTTTAGGATATTTTGTTTAAGTTTATTTTTGAAGAGATTAAAATCTATTTGTGACATTTATTTACACTTTAATCGTAGATTTGAGGAAGAAAGTATTTAAAATAGTAAAAGGGGGCTGTTAATTCAACAAATTTAAAAGCTACTTATAAACGATTTTAAATTTTGTGAATATATTTCAGAATTTAAATATTTACCATTGATAAGTTATATTTCTTAGCATTGAGCTAAGTAACATGCAAAACATGAAATTTTTAACATGAAACATGACATGAAACAAAACATGAAATTTTTTCAAAGATTAAACTGAATTTTAATTTTCCTGTAATAAAAAAGTAATACTATTTAAAAGAGTTAGTACATAATAAATTTAAAGTTTTAAAATACTCTATATAATTAATCTAATAATATATACAGTAATCTATAATTTTCAAACAATAATAAAATTTCTTCAGCTATTAAGTGTTGAAAGCATATATATATATATATATATATATATATATATATATATATATATATATATATATATATATATATATATATATATATATATATATATATATATATATCTGTGTGTGTGTGTGTGTGTGTATAGGAAATATATATATATATATTATTTATATATAAATTTTATATAAATTATATATATATACATTCCTATAATTTTTTTCTGAAATATCGTAATACAATCAAAAGAACATTTTCTGGTTAATCTGAATAATTTGTCAACTAGATTGTATTTATCTAGGTTATGATAGCATTTACAATTTTTCTGACAAAATGGCCTGTTTTATCAACTAAATTACTGCTAGTCGAAATGATTGCATCATTTACATAAAAAATTAATTAAGAAAGGTTTATTGAATTGATTATGATTTTTATGGTAAAATTTATAACTTTCGAATATACATTTTATGGTGAATGGTTAACTGTTCTTAATAGTGGTGACAAAACTGAATACTTAAATCAGCTAAAATCGTTAGTACGAGCATAGAAACTTTCAAACTATTTCAAACCTTGTGCAGGCTCAATTATCTATGGTACCTTGATTTGGAAATTATTTTTCTTAAGTATCACTTATCTGTATTACTCATTTATGAATGTTATTTCCTACGAAATTGAAATAAAAGACGTGAATTAGGGCGATTCTTAAATTTGGAACTAGTTTTTTGGATACATTCCAGATTTGGATTTAGGGAGAGAACAGCTGTTTAGAAAATATAGGTGGAACATTCCCAAAATTTTCTTTTTTTTTATATTTCATTTAATGTCAGGTTGAGAGTTAAATATTTTTCATGAGTTCACTTTTTTGGCCAAGTATTCCATCAAAAGTATTTGAGTTATATCCAAATATGAAAATTGGGTAACACATTTTTTTTGATTACACGAAATTAATTTTCAACAGCTACTTTTTTAATTAAATAATTGAAGAAGATTAGATACTATATGTATCTAGCACAAATTCAATTTTTTTGTATAACTAAAGTATTACAATTTCAATGATAACTAAAATACATGATATTTATTTATTTATTGCCTGTATCATGTGTTAAATGTGACATTTTTCTACATATTATTACAAATTTTAATGAAAAATATTATTGTTATGATAAAGAAATGCAAATATTATACAATACTCATAAAAATTAGTTTATGATAACATTTAATGTTTTATATTAGATAATCTTATAAACTAATAATTATTATTTGATTATTCTTCTAAAAACACTTTGATAACTAATTTGAACATATGTTAAAAAGGCAGATTTTGCTTAAACTGCTGACAATTTATAATTATTAGCTAATTGTTCATTATAATTATTTATTATTTTTAGATACTTAAATATGCCAAAAATAATTTTCAAATGCACCAATTATTTTTATAATATCGTAAGTATAGCAAAAGATATTTTAATACTTATTATAATAGTTGTAAATTTTTCTAAATGTATTAATTGGTTTTAATAATTAAAATGTAATTATTCACAATTGATAAAAAAAATTCGAACTGAATAGTCTCTGTTAAAATTTTAAGTAACCTGTGATTTCTTTGACACTGAAGAAAAATATTAAAGAAAAAGTGTAAGACATGTCACGAACAACTGTCATTTGAATGAGTCCTCATTCTTTGAATAATATTTTTTATGTAAATAATGAAAATGAAATATTGAATTCTATATAATGTATATAATGATAATTTAAATATCAAGAACTTGGAATACATATCTATATAACGGGGAAAAGTAAACTTATAAAAAAAACTGATTTCAGCGATGAAATATTACACATTATAATTTATCAATATATTACATTGTAGTTTTGACAGCTATTAATATGTTTTAAATTAATTTTTTCCAAAATTATTGAATTAAATAAAATGTGCTATATTGAGTTATGCTGTTCTTGTTGTTACTTAAGACACTTGGACAAGTCAAGTTCGCTAGCCTGCAACTATGCGAAATTAAGTCAAAAAGGTGCGTCTTTCTTTTAATCAGAGGACTATGAAGGTGAAAGTACGTCTTTGCTCTAAGACTCCTATTATAGATGGCACCACGAGAGGATCCACTCCCTCAATTTTGACTTTGATCTGGAGAGGAGGAAATTTTCTCCAGACCATTACACCCATAATAGCTGGTAAGCGACCGACCAAAGGAATTTCAATTCAACAGTTTTTTTTTATTGTATAGCAGTTTTGATTAGGATCATCACTATTATATATGTTGGCAACTGATATTTTTTCAACACAATACCAACCATTTTCCAAAACGTTTCGATTTCGAGAGATATTTGTTCGAAAATAATTCTGAATCATAAAACACTTTTTTGTAAGAAATTCGACTATTTATTATCATTGTAAAATATTGTTTGTAATGTATAGAAATTTTGATTAAAATCATCAATATTATTTATGTTGATTATTGGTATTTTCTACACAATAGCCCCCATTTGTCAAAAAGTTTTTATTTCGAAAGATTTTTGTTCGAAAATGATTCTGAATCATATCCTTTTTTTGTAATAAATTCGAAAAAATTCTAGAACTTAATACATGTCATGTTAAGCTTTTATGTGTGATTTAATTTTAAATATCTAAATAGAATAACTTTTTAATTAAAAATTTTAAGTAATATAAAGTACCTCTGAAAATCATAAAAAAACGCTAGCAAAAGAAATGTAAATTGGCTTATTTGAGATGTCTTTTGTCTGGTAATTTTCTTGATTTAATATGTCATGTAATGTCTTAAACTTTTATAAAATTTTATCTCCTCCAGAAAAAAATTAATAAAATGTGATTTTTATTATAATGATTCAAAAATATTTTTAACTCGGTAGGTACTTAAATAGCTAATAATTCAATAATTTCTGTCTTTCAGTGGTAAGTTCTAATTTTCGTACAGGAAAGGCAAAATGCTTATTAAGATTGGCAATCCGATGAAAAACTTCGTTCCAATTCGACAAAAATCTTGGTTTAAAAATTTTTTTTATGTTAAACAAACTTGGTTTATTTAAGATAAAAAAATAAATAAGCTTAAAATTAAAATTAAAAAATCTGCAAACAAATCCTTTTACTTTCTCTTTAAAATATCTAATAACATTTCTCGTTTATCTAATATCACTGTCAAGTTGCCTTTTAAAAATGGTTGATTAAATGTTTTTGCTTTTCATGGTAACATATCTAATGCTCTTTATGTATTCTCTTCTTTTACAATAACAAAAAATAGAATAACTTAATTTGTGTTTGAATCTTCATTTCCTTTTTTTAAATTGAAATCAAACATTTATTATAATTATATACTTTGTACACTCTCATTAAACCTTGTTGGTACTGAACACTTTCAGAAAACATCTTCCAGTCCTTAATTTGATTATTTATCTGCATATAAGTGAAACAATATTAAAATATTACAAAAATTGAAATGGAATAGAACTCCAACTACCCGAATCACATTTGGAATTTCACAATAATAAATTAGACTGAAGAGAAAAAAAAGGAGAAAATGGAAAAACTCAAGAAAAAGAAAGTTAAGAGAAGGGAGAAGATGAGAATGAAAGAGAGAGGTATCACACATGAAAAATTCAAAGACATTCTTTTGAAAATTCTTGGATGCTGAGAAGTTAGTGCTGAATATACTGGAGAATAGATTATGAGTGAGATCCTAGATTTCAAATGATGGTAAACTTATTGTTGTTGTTACCAATGACACTTGGACAATCCAAGCTCGCTATGCCTTGGCTATGCGAATTTAAGTCAATTGGGAGCGTCTTTCGTTTTAATCAGAGCATCATGAAGTTGAAAGTACGACTTTTGCTCTACTCACATGCCATAGGTACCCGTTTATAGGGTAGGCAACCATTCACACCTCATTCATACAAGGAAAGGACAAAGACAGGATAGATAGAGAGAAAAAGTACATCCATGCCCGAACCGGGATTCAAACCCAGGACCTCCTTATCCTCAGTCAGGCACGCTAACCTCTAGACAAGTTGGGCTGCGTAAACTTATTAAAAGTGTCGATTAAGAAGATGATCTTGATGTCCAAGTTTAAGCAGACATTGAACCATCAGATTGTGAAGCATTTGCCGGCTTTCAAACTGTTTTGAAATGGATGGAGCATCAGCCAGATTGTAACCGCAAATGCAAATTCTCTCTGAATTGGGGGTGCGCGACTAGGCTGCCCAAAAATGGATGAAGGCAGCGAAAAAGCTTACTCTGACCGAGATGTTAAGCAAGCAATGACTTTCATTTACAGCGCTGTCTATTCATACACTATCAATAAACAGCACTTGTAAACACTTTAAAATGTAAATGTTTTGCCTTTTCATTTAATTCTTTTTATTTAAAAATATTCCTCCCCCCATTTTAAACAAACAATAATCAATTAAAATGGACTCTTTTTTTTTCAAAAAAGTCCCAATTATCCAAATAGGATCCAGTCCCAATTGATATGGATAATTGGAGTTCTACTGTACTTTAAATAAATTTTTGAGTTGATTAAGATACAAATTGTTATTAAAAATTGTCTTAAAATATATTTAATACAAGGTCTGAATCGGTTTAATCCAACAAAAATGTTTTTATAATTATATTTCTCTTTTTGTTAAAATCTGCTGTGATTTCCGCATATATGTTATTCAGCTAAATGAGAATATTACTGATCTGTCTCTAACGATGTTTATTAAATTTTGTAGGGAGAAATTAAATTGGTATCCACTTATTGCTTTTCTTTATCATAGGTTTTTTCTTAAATAAATGCAGCTATTGCGATTTCTATTTATAGGGGAAATTTGAAAGCACAATCTGTAGCATATCTCAACTCAGTATTACTTTATTGGCGTTGGTTTTTATAAGCACTGAACTGAAATACTGTCTTAAATCGAAGTATTCTGTACATTGTATTGATATTTAAAAATATGAATAATTTTGGTAATAGTAAATACTAGGGATATTTTCAAGTAAAAATGGAATTCAAAGTACTCTTCGGAAGTTTTACTTATTTATTCAAATTTTAATTGAATTTTGATAGATAAGTTAAAAAAAATTTTATATATAGAGGCTAAAATATTTACTCATTGTTTGAATTCAGAAATAAAAGTTCATTATTATTAATAAATGATTATTAAAGTAAAAGAAATTCGATCCTTTCTTTTGAAAAAAACTATGCTTATTCAAATAACTTTTTCGATGCCCAATTATTTTTATTTCTTCTAAGTAAAAGATAAGACATGTTGTATTTGCGAAGACATTTTGATAAATCTATGATTTTGAAATGAAAAAAACAAAAACATAATAGATACGATATTGAATTTTATTTTTCTACATAACTATATACTTTTCCTTGTATACATATTAGAATAAAGGTTCGCTTTCTTATATATATAATCTTTTGTATTGTCTGGAGCCCCATAATATAGAAGTATAATTGAAGGCATCAAGGAAAGAACCTTAAGAATGCATCACAAAAGGTATTTTGATAAAATTGGAAATGCCAAATTAATTAAATCTGTCTTGTAAAATAAATAATTCATGTCTAATAATAAAATCAATGGGAAATCATTTCAAATAACATTGCAATTTTCAAGTAAGAGAATTTGTTTTTAGGCATCTACATAGTGTTTCTAACTTTAAAATTCTCAGGAAAAATTGTGATTATTAATTTTCCCCACTTGCTTAACACAGATTGCGAGCAACATATTCTAAATTTAATAGATATTACGTGATGATCTATATGAAAAAAAAACTAATTTTGTTAAAATGAAGATAATTTCATTTAGTTTATTTCATTCTTCAATTATGTTATAGTTTGCATAGGGCAATAATAAATAATTGCAACAATAGAGATCAAAATACCATATCAATTCCGGATTGAAATTAAATAGTAAATTCAAAAATGTATAAAAATGAGATTCATAATAATTCATAGTCAATACATTATTGGATACAATCTTACATTCATATTATATATATATATATATATATATATATATATATATATATATATATATATATATATATATATATATATATATATATATATATATATATACATATACACTGTACAATGCTCTTAATATTAATCTGAAAGTTTAGTTATTTAAAAAAAAAAGATTAAATCCCATAATTTCAGTAGTTAACTTCAATTGAACAATAATGATAAGGCTTTATACTCAAAACCATAACAAAAAAATATTAAAATATTAAGAGCAATAGGAACATTCTCAATATTTTTAAATATAAATTTTAAATTTGATTTATTTCTTGTTTTGCACAAATGTTAAAAGTAAAAATCAAATGCTTCAAAAATGAATTCTCGATCATTATAAAGACTGCTTTTGTAATATTAATTGTCACATTACTTTGACTTAAGTATGATGTAAAGTTAATGTTTGCAGTATGAAAAAATAAAATATAATATAAATAGTTAATATTTATTAGTGTAATAAATATTTAAAGGAACTATCTATTCAATTATTTTTAAATAAAATATTAATAACTTATAAAGTATGAGTACATTAAAACTTACTCTTAAATTAAAAGATATTTCACTGATGAAAGAAATCAAGATACCCATCAGTAAGAAGAAAAGTTTAAAGGAAAACATTAAGTGTCAAGTACACATGAAAAATTTCACTTCAAGTTTGAACAAGCAAAAAACAAAATACGTTGGAGAAGATACATGCATAAGATACATAGATACGTTGGAGAAGATATAACGTGGTTACGCAGGTGTCTTTACAGTTCCTTAAAGTGAAACAAACAAAACGTTTCCTCAAAAACAGCAAGGTAATATTATTTAACTATCAATCGAAAGATTATTCTAGATATGTCACGTGGGCAGTTTCAAAATTTAATAAAAGCTATACTTAATGGCATTTTTAAGTAAATTTAGAAGTTCATATATAAATCTTTTATTTATAAAAAAATTGTAAATTTTTAAAAATATATTAAATTTGAAACTTAAAAATTTTTTTAAAATTAAACTTATAAATTTTTAATTAAATAGTTAATAGTTATTTAAAATTAATAATAAATAGTAAATAAATAAATAAAAATTTTTAAATAAATTTTTTAATAAATTTTTAAAATTATATAAAAAATTTTAAACTCATAAAAAATTTGCAGATATTTAAGTAAATTTACAAACTTTAAGCTCTTATTCATAACTAAATTTCATTTAGTTAACATTAATAATTAATATTTTTAATATTAATTAATATTAGTAATTAATATTTTTTATAAGATTCAAATTGAAAAAAAATTCCAACTTTTTTTTTCAAATTCTTGTTTTTATAAGTTTGTACTTCTCTAAAATTTTCAAAATACCTAAGAAAAAGTATAACTTAAATGTAAATAAAAGAAATTATATTTCACCAACAATCACGATTCTAAATATGAAAATCAAGTTCACTTACCAAAATCAAGTTCACATAAGAATTCAAATATTATATGTAGTTTTAATTTTTTAAATATAAAAAACATTTTCATATGTGTTTATTCAGAAAGCTTTCATTAAAGCATCAATAATATATTTCAGTTGAGAAAAGTTCAAAATTTTTTTGCTAAATAAACAATATAGTCATGAATTACAAGAAAATGAATACGAAATTTAAAAAAATATTTTTCATAAAAATTGGTAGTATATCTCATATTTTTAATCAAGAATGTATTCATATAAATTTGAAAGATATTCCACTTGAGAATAAAAGAAAGCGAATAGAATTTGATTTTGCCTCATACTACGTCGACCAAACGTATCGATGCTAGTTACTGTCCGTCTTCCACACCCGCCATTTTGTCTGAGCTTATTTGTTGCCATGAAAACAAGTCGCCTTCTATTTTCATGAAGAAGAGTCAGGAAAAAGCTCCGAACTCGGTGTATTAAAGGCCTTAACATAGGATGTACTATCCTAAAAATCACCGATTCATAACAATTTTCACCTGCACTTGAAATGGGTAATTCTTGTTACTATAGCAACCACCACAAACCAGACTACTCTGTGAGAGCTATTCTTGAGGATGACAGACAGTAGTTGTGTTACAGTTATCGCTGCCAGCAGTCAATAATAGTCATAGCTCATGCATAGTGTAAATGTGCACAGATAAATACGTAATGCTAATTATCTAGATTGCTATTTAGTTGTCTAAAATAAACTAATTTAGTTAACCTTTAATCGAGGAATCTCTATAATTCTAAATGATTTTTTTATAATTCTTTCCTATCAAAGTTTTTATTCATTCCTTTTCATATACTTTTATTGATCAAATATCTTTTATTGATATTTTTACGGCTCATTCCAAACATTTTCTATTAAATTTTATTTCGGAAATTAGTTAGGAAAATTAAAAATGTTAAGTTTTTATATTTAAGTTGAAATTTACTTTTTTCAGGTCCATATTGATTTGAAGTACCAGCTTCAAAAACTCTTTTTATATTTTCCCAATAAAATTATACACATAATCTTCCATAACATAAGAACATACATTGTTGTTTTATTTGCAGATTTACAATTTTAATCTGTAAATTAACTTCAGAGGTGTACTACGCCCATTGGGGGATATATTATATTATTAATTTTTACTATTACAATATTAAATTGGATGCATTTGTTATGTCTTGCTTTAAAATCTGTTATTTTGCCTTGAAACATATTGTGCCTCATTAATATTGCCTTTAAATGAGTGAATTTATAAGTGAAAAGCATTTTTATTAGAACACTAAATTATTAAATAGAGTTATACCATTTTCTTTTTCCATCTATTTGTGAGAAAAGTGATTTGAGACTTCCGATTCTTTACAGTTAATTTATCAATGGAGTTTTAGTGGAATGTCACTGAAACATAAATGGTCTATTCAGGAGAAATTTGGATAAAAGTTTATATATGGTAACCACTTGATATTTAAATGATTCTTGACGGCAATACAGGCGCCAAGATATGAATAAGAAAATGGCAACCTTAAAACTACGTTAGTTAAAGGGCTGAAAATACCAGGGTTACCAAAAATTAAAGTTTACCTCCAATGTTCATCCCCAAATATTTTTTTTACCAAAACAAGGGGTATCCGTTCCTACACCAAACCCGAAATTTGAAGGTAAACACACTAACATTCTTATTATAGAATGCTCAAAAATGTGTGTTTTGATTCAATAAAATATTACTTTTCATATGATTATTTACGGAAAGTTTTCAAATGCTAAATCCTTTTGTTGAATTCAGCCTTTTCGTGTTATCATAATAAGATTTCTTTATTCTATATAAAATTAATTTTCTCTAATTTTTTCCACCTTTTTGTGAAATAACTTCTACACATCATCTGCCGCCTACACTCTAACTTCAAAAAGTTTAGTCATCGGAAAGTATAATTATTTACTTTATGTACATATAATGATGAATTCGTTTGTTTTCATCACTAATTTTACTAGTTCACTAATCTATACCAGTTTTTATTATATACAACTAACTTTCCGTGAATATCATTGGAGCTTTGTGACAGAAGGAATTAGCATAATAAAACAGTGAACAATTAAACGTGAAACAAATGTTATAAGCTATTTCAATACAAATAATTAACTACAGATAAACAGTATAACTGTGCTTTGTAGAAAGAGACTTTTAGGTGGATCCTAGTTACGGTTGAGCATCGTTAAATTGACGGTGTGTTTCTGGTTTCTAGAGGTTTGGGAGATGTGGATTTACCAGTTGAAGTAAAAGTGCTTTACAATAGTTTCCATTTGTTGTTTCCACAAGTTATTCAAGTTATCCACCTGTATCAAAGCTATTTCAATAGCACAAGTATTAGGACTGCCTTGTCCAGACTCAGATCCGGCCATCTTCGGACTCTACGGTTCTCCCAGGGCAAACAAGTCTTTCCCCCTCTGCACTTCGTGCAATACTAACGAAGCCAGTCTAGAACATCTACTGAGCTCCATTGGCTTTTCCAAACGTGAACTTTTATACAGCCCTGGAGCTGTCCTCGATTCTTTGAAGGCGAAGGATGTCATAGACCTGGTCTGATTCAGACCAGGGGATAAGAAAGAAGAAGAAGAAGAAGTATTAACAAAATTTTAAAGAAATTTAATAAGAATATTCAATTTGTCATAATTCCTCTTCTATCCGCACAAGTATGTAAGCAATAATGAAATAATATCTTCCTTTCAATCTAGTTCTATTTTTCCATATTCAATAAAAATGATCAGTAACTCATATTATCAATTTACAATGATAAATTTTGCAGTTGTAGTAAAGGTAGTATTTTAAATGGAATGGGCATTTCTAATCTCTTTTACAGTATTATATAATGTCCAATGCCTTACTGAATATTAACTTTGTTACTAGAATTAAATTTCTCTTGTGCCACTGCAACACATTTATTTGGGTACTAGCAGGATATATCCCCTCAATTGGCGACCTTTGCGACTTTTTTTTTCATTGCCAAGCTGAACTCGTGTTTTTGGAGCTGTACATTTTGCAAAATACGTCAAATTCAAACTCTGAAGAAAAAATTCAAAAGCTGTTGCCACTTAAAAAAGAACAAGCCATAATTCTGACGGAAAATGACGAAAACCTTACAAAAAAACTAAACAAAAACTGAAATTGGCAACACTGAAAAGAAAACCGGAAACAATATAATCAAAACAAATGACACCAGATTTGACGAGAAATCGCTTGGTGGGGGGATATCATATTTATACCTTTATTCGCGTGAACAAGCTACGAGAAATCTCTTGTCTGGGTTCACAGATGGTTGGTTCATCAATAACTTAATTTTTGTTAGGTTCTTCATCTGTTTGCTGCAATACATAGCAACTACTGAGTTTTTTTATGGATAAATAGTAAAGTCTTTTTCTAAAGTAAGCTTATCACATTGCAATCTTTGTCAATATCTAATAAGTTTTTTTCTTGTCTATATTGAAATGATAAGAGAATTTTTTTTTGCAATGAAAGCAATCGCAATGCCTAAGGTGCATATTCAACATGAAATTCTTCTGGGTTTGATTTCTGATCTCTTTTACACAAATATTTTTAATGATCTAGCTAAAATTTCCTCACAGAACAATATGCTGAACCTAAAGAAAAGGTATCAAAATTCAAATATTGATAATGTATATGTTTGGATCTCTCTCTCTTGCTCAAAGAGCTTTTAAATAATATTGCTACAATATTGCCACAGTAGTAATAATATTACAATATAATGCAACACTATAGTAATAATACTACCACAAAACAACACTAGTAATAGTATTGCAACAATACTATTAGAAAGACGAAATCAGTAAAAATCTAACTGTATTTAACATTTGTATAAAATCGAAATATGAACAAACCTATTTTATTCAATTAATGGATTCATAATGAAAAAAAAAATACATAACTTGGAAAAAAATAAGCTGAACTGGAAAAAAAAATATCCGAATTATTAAGCAAAACTCTCGCAGCTTTTAAAAAAATTTGACTAATGAAAAAATTGCGAAATTTTATAGGTAGCTTGTCGAAATTATTCATAAAACACTGTATTGAGATTACGAGTTCCCGTGTCAGTGACTGATATGAAAAGAATTCGCTGATATCACTAAAAACAATTAATTTGGATGACAAATTCTTCTTCTCATATAGGAATTTTTTCTATTTTAAGATGCATTAAAATGAAAAGGTTTTGTTAACACATAGACATTTGAAATCTCTAAATTATAGTGCAAACAATAAAAAAATAAAAATTTTGAATAAATCTCATTAAAGAGTTGTTTTTTGAATATAGAAAATGAGATCCGTGATTGCTTATTTTGCATATATTATCATATGCAAACTATGATGTGTAATTATGTATATAATTTTATTTTTTCATGATTAATTCTATATTTATACTAAGATTTCAAATTTTCTTAACTCAAATATTTTATGTTACTTTTTTGTTAAAAGGAATTTTTTCTTCAATACAAATAAAATTATTCTATCGAAGTCAGTTTGATGTCAAAGAGCAGATACATTTTTAATGTTATTTTCAAATTTTATTTTGGTCTGGAAATTTCTTTGATGTGGTTTAGAATACACATCATTTTAATTTAATCTGATTAAATTAAGCTTATCTTTCTAGATAAATTGGTATCTGTATGATATATCCCCACAAGATATTTCTCGCCAAATCTGTAGTCCTTTGTTTTGATTATAGCATTTCCAGCTTTCCCTTTGGTGTTGCCAGGTTTGGTTTTTTCTCGAGTTTTACGTCATTTTTGTGTGATATATAGTTTTTTTAAGTAGCAACAGAGCGTTATAATTGCTTGGCGACAGTAAAAAGTCGCAAAGGCCACCAATGGGGGGACATATCCTAATAGTTCCGATAAATTCTTTGACAGTTTATATATGGTCTTACGAACCATATATAGACTATCAAAGAATTTGCCTGTTATAATTAATAGCTGATTAATGATGGTTTTTTATAAATCTTTTTACCCACAAATTTCAATGATTCTGAACAATTGCTTTAAAGTTGAATACTTTCAATGAAGTATATTGCGCAACTGAGATGAATTAATAATCAAAAAATGATTTCCTTAATTGTTCAGTTTATGGAATGATATGTGAGCGTATTTTAGACATTATTAATGGCTATCAAATACATGAATATACTTGATAATCATATATATATATACATATATATATATATATATATATATATATATATATATATATATATATATATATATATATATATATATATATATATATATATATATATATATATATACATATATATTCAGTTTCTTTAACATTGCTATTATATAAAAGTTCCTTAATGAGCTTAAGCGGGTATCAAAGAGAAACATTTAAAATAAATGGACACTGTTATTTACTAAGCACTAATTTTTTCACGGATAATTCATCTTTATAATACTTCAATTCTATCACTGCCTTAAATTTGGAAAGCACAGCGAGATTGGCTTGTCCAAGTGTCATAAGTTGCAACAACACACTTTTTTTATTTCATATAATTTATAATATGGTAATATGAAAAGATTTTCAGTAATTTGTTTGTAATACAATCCTTATTACCTCATTTTTTAATTTAAAGTTTTTTATGGTAATTTTCTATAGTATTTGCATCTGATATTGCATCAAATAGCCTAATTGTTTAATAATATTTAAAATCTACATTAAATTTATTCAATAAGGGAATATTCTTAGAAATTAAAACTATGCATTAAATGTCTTCCAGTTATAATATTTATAAAAGCGCAGATTTTGTTTATGCACCTAATTTTTATGGTAATCTTTTCGATATTAACTTTTAATATGTTTACGTGTTCATCATATCTGCTTTACGTTATGGTTAACAAACTTTTGGTGAGTTTTATTAATCCAACTTCTTTCTTTAGTTTTTTATTTTATTTTAATATTTATATTCCAAATTTCAAACATTAGCGCTTAAGTCATTAATTGACGGGCCCTCCACTACTTCTTGAGAATTACCTCATACTGAGAAAGCTCATTGCACTTAAATATCAAATATTGAGATGAATTCACTTTTGATATAGAAAATGTAAGCTAGTTTGTTAGGATAACTGAATTAACTGCTAGTACCTAATCTAAAATTTAATTAAAAAATTATGATGAATATTTTAAGTGTAAATTCTTCTGCTTCTTATTATAGCGTTTGTATCTACCATTGCATTAACATATTTTAAGTATTATGCTTTAATATAAATATATGATTAAAGTAATAATTAAACAATAACTCAATGAATTAGTTTATAAAGTAAAATCATTTAAAGAAAAATGTTTGCAGAATAAATAAAAAATGGAGTAACTAAAATATTAATATTTTCTGATCTGGTAATTTTTGCTACTTTATTTGATAATTAATTAATTTAGTTATCACTTAACTTTTATAATGAAAATATTTTTAGGTTTCCTAATTGTTATTCTGTACATTAGTTCCTTTTTATAACTTTTATGAATTTTCTATTATTTTCAACCTTCGATTACTTTTATCCATCGATATATATATATTAGTTAAAATAAAAATTAAATAAAAACTATATTTATTAAAATTAAATAAATGAAAAGAAGTAAGCAAATTTTTTTAAAAATATGTTTTTCTAAAAACTCAATTTATTAGTATTGCCAAAATAATGGTTTAATCAATAATTATTTTTTAACAAAAACAGCTGTGAAAAGCTCTACATAAGTAGCTATTTTTTTAAATAAAGAGTTATTGTAATCATAAAAAAAGAAAAGTAAGCATCAATAGAAAAGCGATTAATTTGGAGGCATTTGAAACGTCTAAATCATCGTTGATAAGTCAACCTAATTCTGAAATTAATAGTGGCATATACTTACTGTTGATCAGATTTTAAATGGGTGTGTGACATACGTAAAATGGTTTAGGCAAAAACAGTTTATTTTACAATTGATTAGTTTACGCTGAAAATTTCCGCTTTATATGTTGTACCTTCATTTACCATCTCGATCAGGGAAACTTCAATTCCAAATCAAATTTAAACCATAGATATTGATCCGGTGGTAGTATATTGATTAGGGCATCGGCCATCTGCCTAGAAGGGCTGGGCTCGAATCCCAACGCCACCTGAGACCCATCATGTTGTTGTTGTTGTTGCACCAGCATACTTCCCTGTACCTAGCCCTTAGATGGACTTTACCAAAGACCCACCATGCACATACGACATTCACACTCTTTCTCTGTGGAATCCAAGTTTCTGTGGTCGGTCGTTGAGCAGTTACCATGGGTGCAATGGCCTGGAGCAAACGTCTTCCCCCTCCAGATCAAAGTCAAAATTGATGCGTGTGGATCCGTCTGGTGGTACCATCAATCAGAAAAGTCTTGGAGTAAAGACTTACTTTAATCTTCATGGTACTCTAGTTAAACAAAAGGCGCACCCTTCTGATTTAATTTCATGTAGCCATCGGTAAGTCAGCTTGGGTTGTCCAGGTATCATCAGTAACAACGACAACTATAGATCCCATTTGAAATAACATTATCTTGTAAAAGTAAAACCGTAGCGTTCTGACAAAACATTTTTAAAAAGTCATTAAAATTTTTTTTCTTTGAATTCCGGTATTTTCCTTTCATTAACATAATTATTGTAAGATTGTCACTCGTTCAAATTGGAAAATTTTCATTAATCTTTAAAAAATGAAACAAGAAAAAATTTAAGATATCTATATGTAAAAAAAATATATGCCACTAAATTGGAGGAAAATGCTGTTACAATATTTGAAAGGAAGATTTTGGGGAGTGTTCTTGGTGTGGTGTGGAGGAGAACAATAACTGGAGAAGGAGATTCAATTCAGAAGTATATAAGATATGTAAGCAACCTGATGCTGATGCTTTAGATCCACTGGAACTAAAAAAGGGAAAGATGGGCTGAATCAATGGAGTCAATTTTTTTACAATCAATGATAAGAATTGGAGATCAAAGATTTTTTCAGAAATCGTCATGCAGAAGTCTTCAGAGGAAGGCATTGGCTCAGATTGGACTGTCTGCCCAATTATAATGATAATGACATGTAAAAATTATGAAAAATAAATTCATTATGTGATGATATTAGCTGTTATAATGACTATGAAAAACGAGAAATATTTTAAATTTAACAAACCATTTCTCTAGGGAAAGAAAATCAATTCTCAGTTTTACAAGATAAAACGTTCCTTAAAATATAAACTCTTTTGATTTGTGTGTGAAGAACTCGCTTACCGTGCTGAAATATTTTCATGTTCTAACATTAATTTGGAGCTATTAACATGAATTTAAATTTTAAGATCTACAATGGGATATTAAAATATTGATCAAACAAAAAATAAAAATCGGTTACCTCGATTTTGCAAAGTAGCAGCATCAATTTTATATTAAGTTGTTAAAAACTGCATTGGAATATTATGATATTGGTACGGTAAAAATATATATATATAAAAAAACAGTCAAAAACTTTTAATTTTAAAATATCAGTGTCAATATTGTAATAAAAATAAATACAAGTGAATAGCAGTATAGTATATTTAATAAAGAAAAATATGTCATAATAAACTTTAGAATAATAATGCATATTTATTATTCTAAACAAGAAAGAAAAAAAATACCATTTACTGCAAATCAGGAGAATATTGGGAATTGTTAAAATAATCATTAAAATTTTCAAACATTCTAAAATCTTATTAAAAAAATGATTTTAGTTTACTTTCTTTAAATTTACAAATGCACTCAAATCAAAATAATTTTTGATGGTTTAAATTATTGCTCTGATTCTTTATTCGAGAATATTGATATGAAACTTCCTGGAAACATTTATTTTTACATTTCGTTATTAAAAACCTTTAAATCAAGCTTTCATGATTCACAAAATCCATTTATTGAAAAATATCCTTATATATTTTATTTACACTAAAGATGGTTCTTACTATATTGAGTGTATTAATTTTCGAAATAACCAAACTCTTATATTTATTAAGTATTCTATTTGGTTATACTGTATCAAATATTACTTCAAATATTTATACTATTCAGAAGCCTTTATTCGGAGTTTTATTCACTGGTATATTAGAAATATGTACTCTTATTCAATCTCCGATTGCAGAGTAGCATTTCGAAATATACTTTCACCTTTGTCCAAAAAAGACAGAATATTAATAATATCTAGATTTTCAGCCAAATACTGATATAAAGTAAGCGAATGCTTGAATTCTTAAGTTTGAATAGAAAGCATGTTTCTTTATGTGATTGGAATTAAATTAAGATCTGAATAAATAAATGTAATAATCAATTTCAGAAAACGAAATTATATTTATCTTGTTAAATTGTAAGGGATCAGATTTGAATCTAATAAAAAAATAAATTATCCCTTTTTAATAATTAAGTATTTTTTACAAAAATTTGAAATTTATATGATACAGCTGAGAGTTATTTAAGATGATTAAACTATTGGGTCAACATTTCTAATTCAAGAGATTACCTAGTTATTTATTAAATTATTATTTAACTTATTTGCACTTCATTTTAGCTTATTTTTTTCTCAAATGATACACTCCGATTCTAGAATTCTTTGTCCAGAAATGAAATATAACCTACTGGTCCCTAGTTATTGTGTATAGAAATAGTCTGATTTCAGATAGCCATCTACATTCAAAGCAACTTTTTCTTAAAATTACATTTTAGTTTTCGTTTATCTTGCTTTTAGATAAATTATGATGTAAAACATAAAATTAGCAGTAAATTTAATTAATATAGCCTATTTTTGGGGAAATGTTTCATTTTCTGGTTACCTTTTGTGAAATTTTAACAAAATGGTTAACACTCTACAGAAAATTGTTATACTTCAATTTCAAATTAATATCGGTATATGGTTTATGTGACAATAATTTCTTAAATGAAGGAAAATGTAACAAAAAAAAATACTGAGCGACGAGAAAACTATGGCTAAAAATACACAATACGGATATATTACGAAATTTTACTGGACATTCCCATTAAAAATAGCTATAACTAAAAGGAGTTTTTCATACATATTGAAAATTTTGCTTCATTTCATAGATAATAACAATGAACACATGTTGGCATATGTTTCATACACATATCATCATAATTACTTGCGTTAACGTATGAAGATTTTGTAAAAAAAACAAAGTTATGAAAAAATACTCTTTAGAAGCATATGTGATGATGATGATGTTGCCACTACTTTGCTCACACTTTTGCCAATCAATCAGTATATTATAGAAAAATATATAAATTAAACAAATAATAAAACAACTACAATATCAGTTTTCTTTACCACTCCCGGTTTAAAAATGCAATATTATGTTTCGTTTTCAAAAGAAGACACATTTTAAAATTCCTGTAACTATTGTATATTTGGCATACAATAAAATGAAAAACTATTTTTATAAATTTGTAAGTTCTAAATGTAAGATTCGAAGATAAAAAAGAAATAGGCAAATGTAGTCGAAAATCAATTTTTCAAGGAAAGATGATTTCAAGGAAAGATTTCACTTTAAGATGATTATAATATCTAATTAACAAATTTTATATCACTTCTTGCCGAGTTATACAAGATTTTTTTAAAATTTAAATGGAATTCATTTTTATAATTATCAAAATTCTATTTCATTTTTATTGGTGCTTATGTTAGTGTTCACGTTAAGAAAAATAACAAAATTTTCTTTATCAGAACATATTTCTTAAATTTATATAGATTTGAGCATGATTAATCAATTTTCCAACCTTGATAAACAAAAATTGTTTCGTTTGAGTTTATGGAGTACGATGTTGCAGAATATATGAGCTTGTCAAGCAAGTTGGTGCTGTTGTTCGAATGGTTGCTGTACCAGTCATTTTTTTAATAAAAAATGGCTAATTAGAGCGAGACTTACAATTTAAAGTTCTGTCAGAGCTCCTAAAATCGTTTACATCTGAAGTGGGTATCAAATCCAAGAAACCTTAATATGAAAAGACCAGAGATATATATAAATCTATTCAACTCTCAACTGAATATTTAAATGCATAGTTTGTGACCCTTTAACAATTTTGATGTAGGATATTGAAAGAACGACTTCAAGAAAGATGCAGTTTTGACTGGAAAATATTATCTTTATAAATATATCTTGAATCAGTAAAAGACTTAATGCCAATTGTAAAAAACTTAATATTATTACATAAATAAGGTAGATAACGCATAAATGAAATTTATTAAAATTATATTTATTAAAATGTAATTTATATAATTTATTTGATATAATTTATTAAAATGATGGGGTAAATAATGTAAAATTTATTTTAATAATTTATTAAAATAAATTTTACATTAATTTACTCTATCATAACATTACTGATAGGACAGCGAAATATGTATGACATAAAATGTATATGAATAAAAATACAGATATATATTAAATAATATAAGAAGTGCTACCTTATTCCATAAAATATATTAAATTTAAGAACTCAAACTACCACTTAATGATTTTTAAGTAAATATTATGAGTGTAATTTTATAAGGAGCGTAGAAAATACACTTATGATTAGAAGTTCAATTTTACATAAATAACTTCACTTATAAACAAATATTTCAATTAATCATGATAATTAAAAAAGAATGAAACTTTTTAAAAATTATATTTTTTAAATTTGTTGGTCTATAAGTAAAGCAATGTTCATTTAGAATATTTCCTCATTAAGTTTAACTATACTTAGATTTTGGTTGAGTAATTTTATAGACGAATAACTTTGTTTGATAAATTGACATATTTGCTTTAATTGCTTGTAAATTAAATGGTCATAAGAATATTTGGTATGCAACTGAATAAAGAAGGAAAAATTTAAACATAATGAATTTGAAAATCAATTAAGTCAGTTTTAAATTAATTAAGCGCGAAACATTTATTTTCATGTAACTAATAATCTTGAAAGTAAAATTTATGACTTGATTTTATTTCCAAATGTAAATTTTTGTTAGTTATCACTTGTGACATTTAGACAAGCCAAGCTATGCCATGTAAATTTTTAATACAATGTAATACATAATAATTATGCTTTTTTAATAAAATGCATTATGATTATATTTTATTAAAAATTTTAATTGGATAGGTCAGTAAAGAGAAACATTATTGACTATTTTAGGATCTAAAATTAAAAACAATAATCATTTCAAAACGAAAATACTATTCAACTTGATTCTGAGTAAAATATTTATAAGAAAAAATGCTCACATAAATATTTTGATCAGCTATACGTTCTTCTTAGAAAAGTTAAAGATAAGGGAATATATTGTTCATCAATTTTGAAAAAAAAAAAAAAAGAGAACAAAAGAACAGTGAAAAAGCAATACAAAAGAATTAAATAGAGAAAATAAATTAAATTAAACAAGTAGAATGCTGCATTCATATAAAATGTTGTCGGCTTTTTCCTTTATTTATTTAATAAACTGATAATTAATTATTTAATCAATTAAAGAATCAGAAATAATTTGCTGACTTTATTGCGATTTTAATGTGATAAAATATTCTAAGAAAAATAATTACAAATGCTATATTACCATGTTTTAGTTACAAGTTTTTAAAAGAAAATTTATTATTAAAATGATGCAATCTTTGGGAATTTTAAAAAAAGATATTATCGTGAAATATTTTCATTTGTTTATTTTAGCAAATAATTATTTATAAAATCTTTATATTTTTAAATTTACAAAATGCTAATTAGTGATGATTTTTGTTTCATTATTTATGAAAATTTATTTTTTCATCTTCACAGCTTTTATATTTTGGAAAATCCTAAAAAAGTGGATTATAAATACACCATTTTTATTTGCCTTATTCAACCTCATTTAAATATTTATTTAACCAAGTTAAGTATGAAAAATTTTTTTTAATTATAAAATACTAAAAATGAGAATCTATGCATATTTTGTGCTTCTTACTATATGTATTTTTTGATTGTAAATCTAGTTGGGAAATTACAGCATTTGAAAGTTACTGATAAAAAAATGGAAATCATACTATTTCTTTTGCTTCATTTATGCATTGATCAAAGAATTAACAATAAAATGGATGCAATTTTAATATTTTGAAAATTTATTAAAAAAATAATAAGTAAAACTTTATGATTTTATTAAGGAAATATACTTACGAAAATCACAATAATTTTGAGCAGTGTTATGAGAAAGAAATGAAAATAATTTTCCAACTACACCTTGGCTGTTTTTTATTTGTTTTGTAAATAAGTATTTTCTACTATATTTTTAGGAAGTACTATCTGCGTTTTGATATTTTTTATTAATCACGCAGAGCGGTGATTGGAAGAAAATGCGGGCCATATCTGAAATGTAAAATGAAAGTGAAAAACGTAGAATGTTTGTGCGTTATCGTGTTCTTGGAATATGACCCAATGCAGTACATCCGTCCTTTTTCTGCGTTTTACATAGTTTTCTCAATGTCTAGGGTATTTATTTGGTCAATGATTTAAACTATTTCCTAGATGACTAATATAACATAATATTTATAAACACAAAATTAATTTTATCACATTTAAGAACTTTAAAGTGTGTTTTTATCACAATAGCTTTTCATTTGTTATGCAAATAGCTAAGAAATGATAAATGAAACATTTTTATTACAGAGCAACGTTTAAAAAATATTTTTTGGATGATATATCCATAGTAAGTTTTCCAATATTTAATGTTCTGAATCTTCTCCCACAAGTGCTGAAAATAGAATTCTAGTAGTTTAAATCTTTCAGATTGGTTGGTTGGGTTTTATGGTCCAAAATTGGACATGCTGCGTTAAGAATAAGATTTAAACATTAAGAAAAATTTTCACGCATCCATATTCGCATAAAAATACATACAGTTAAAAAACTTTAAACTTATAAAAGAAAATGTAATCATCGATTATATAATAATTATAAAACTTAAGAAAATGTGTAATAATCGCGTGAGATTCTCAATGACTGCGGTAAAATCTAGACAGATTTCCTTAGAGGAACTTGAAGAATATAAAATTTGCATTGTTTTTTTTTATTTTCATAATATGCAATTAAAATACAAAGACGATAATGCAATCACATTTACCATGGACCCCTATTTTTTATATTTTACGGATATTAGTATAAAATTATGGAATTAGTGTTCTTTTATACTTTCATTCATTTTAATATATAGTTTATAAGATATTATCCATAACATAGTAAAAGGATTATTTTTAGTGAGAAAATTAGAGTACAAAGACAGGTGGCTCAGTGGTAGCACCTTGTGTTCCCAAGTCACAGGCCCGAGAACCTGTTTCCATTCTGGGCAAGATTGATGAAACTAAGTGCTAAACATGCTTGGGAAATAAACACTGTGGTTGGAAATAACGTGAATTTCACGTTAGGATGACCACCTAACAGGACCATATGCATCGCATCAAAGGGCACTTGAACATGAAAACGGATATGGACACTGTAGGCCTTGACCTCCACATGGCCTGTCGTGCCACTGAATTTCGTTTAGTTTAAATGTAAGAATATTTTCAAAATTTTCCCTTTACTATTCATTTTAACATATCTTTTTAGTTGATGCTTTCTTAAAAAAATGCCATAAGATATCACGGGCATGCTATGATTTTGTGATTATGATATTTATATACAAGTATTAACTAAATAAATTAGCCGATTGATTGGCTGAGTGGTTAGCGTTCCTGAGCTGTTGGTCCCGGGTTCGAATCCCGGTTCGAGCATGGATGTTTCTTTCCTTCTCGGTTCTCTCTGTGTTTCTCTGTCCTTTCTTCTGTGTTGTTGTATAAATGTGGCCCGCCCTATAAACGGGTTTGTGGTGGTATGACGCGGGCAACGCTACTCCGTGACTTGGTTTACAGGTGCCCACTGGGTAACGACAAATGAGTAGCAGTAAATAAGTACCCAACTTTCAAGTTCAGTAAAAACTTTAAAATACATATTTTTAAAAAAAATACTCGGTTCTTGTAAATTGAAAACTCACACACACAAAATTGTTTGCAAATGATACATTTCTATATATTTTTCAGGATATTCGTATATTTTCTTCCATTTAACCATATCAGGATAAAAAAAGGAATCATTAACAGACAATGAATTACTTTGAGGAAATATAATGGAATAAAATGTCAACAAAATAACCTTGAGATGATTTTTACATTTGCATACAGGTGATATGAAGAATATGGAAATTAACTAGAAATAGATAGAGGAAAACACGTTATTCACCAAAGTTCTGTTTCCTGTTTTACGTCATAAAAATTTTCCAATTACATGTTAATCCCTGAAAATCCCTTTTTCAGTGTAAAAATCCTTAAAACTAAACTTTGCAATTTAAAAGAGATTTTTTCTCATTTTTAAAAACCATCGATTTTATTTAGCTAAAGTTCCTTCGATTTTTGGTAGGTTTATATCTACTTTTTGCCTTTGAATGCTAAATTTAATTTACAAAAATGAACATATAATTATTTCAACTTAAAAAAGAATACTTTTATTAGGGTTATAATTATAAATGTTTTAATAGAACTTTTTACATTCAAATTATTGAAAAGAGTAATTAATTAAGCTCTGAGGGCTTATTGTTTTACTTAATGATAATCATTTGCGCCGACCGATGGCTGAGTAGTTAGCGTTCCTGTGGGTCCCGGGTTCGAATCCCGGTTAGGGCATGGATATTTTTTTCCTTCACTATTCTCTGTGTGCTTCTCTGTCCTCTCTTCCGTGATGTTGTATGAATGGGGCCCACCCTATAAACGGGTTTGTGGTGGTATGGCGCGGGTAACGCTACTCGCCTCCGTGACTTGGTTCACAGGTGCCCGCTGGGTAACGACAAATGAGTAGTAGTCTCTGGCCTTGTTGTGGCATAGGGTTCAACCCTCTTGTTACCCGCCATTAGAAAAACGCTGAATAAAATATGGTTCAGTTGGAAAAGTGGAGCAGCGCACCCCATAATGTCAGCCTAGCTGGACCACCACAACAACAGCAACAACTAAATAAATAAGTATTTATTTAATAATTTTATATATTTATAACTTATGTACATAAAAAGGAAATTGTAATGTAAATTCAAACACGAAACATAAACTTCACACATTTATTTGCACTGAAATATATGGATTTTGAAATTCAAATTCTGATTGGAGCAGAACAGTGATAAAATTAATGAAATGTATCTCTTAAGCGTCTTCGTGGCTAAATGAAGCAATCAATTCAGGAGATGATCGTTTCCAGATATGCTGTCTGTCACTTTCAGCTGCAGCTTTGTCTCATCGACGGTGGTTAGACCATCCAGCTGCTTTTACGAATGTCTGTGATGCACAGGAGACAGATGTTTCTGACCTGGTGATCTGAACGGGCATTAGTAGCACATGCGTTCCAATTTCCGAATGAAGTTGAGTGAATTGAGAGCACACCATTCTCCAAATCAGGGTTGCCACAATATTTCGATTCTGAAATTGCCCTCCTCATTTGATATGCATTCGCAGTTGTAAAATTTATATCTCATACAAAACTGTTACACGAATTATGAAAACATTCTTAACAAATTAAGTGAAAAATTAATTTTCTTTCAAAACTAAATAAGGTATTTATTTCATAATGTCAGTTCAATGTCGAAATATTATCCTGTGTATATAAAGTGCTTGCATATTTATATCATTTATGTTTTGTTTTTTAGAGAGCTAAAGTGGCTCAGTAGCTTCACGCCGCTTCCCGTAAGCTCAGCAAAGTGAAACCTCATTTGCCGCGGGCAGTGGTCTGGAGGGTGACCACGTTGTACTCTCCTTCACTGGGTTGCTGGAACTCCGTGGGTTGGGGACGTGTCCACGTTAATCTGTGACGTCCAAAGTCCTTCCGCTGGTGTGGCGTGGATGTGGAGAGGAGGGTGCCAGCTCAGGTGTGGCCTCGTCAATTGACCGTGGTTAAAAATGACGAGGCACCTTAAAAAGAGCAAAGTCGTACTTTCACCTTCGTGGTGCTCTGATCCAAACAAAAGACGCTCCATTTGACTTAATTCGCACTGCCAAAGGCAAAGCGAGCTTGGCTTGTCCAAGTGTCCTAAGCAAAAACAACAACCTGTTTTGTTTTTTAATTTATTATTTTCAATTTATTTGCTTATTTATTTACTTTAAGAAGTATATTGAATTTATTTAAAGCTGCAACATCATCAAGATTCTTTTCATAACCTAAAAAATTCAAATTACAGAATTTAATAGTTAATTAAAAAATATCCGAAACAGATTAAATACATGGAATAGTGATCATCCAATGATGATCAAAGCAAAATATATCATTATTTAATGCTTACCCCGTGTTTCAAATTGTAAATCCATTTTTGCTTCCAGGATGGTGAGCAGTTTCATCTCATTATTCATTTATCTTAAAACAAAAAACACGTTTGATAAAGTTCTAAAAGCAAAGAAATTATTACACATGTTATTTTTTACTTTTCATAAATGTTTCGTCTGATTTTTAGAATAATAATAATTTTGATGGATTTTTAGTTAACATTTTGAATTGATACATTATAGAACTCGATTCTTTCATTAAAATCAAATTACTTAGAAGAAACGTTCGAAAAACGTTTGCAGAATAATATCTAATTTATCATTATATTTTAGTAAAATATATGATTTGTATATATTAAAACAGAATTTTACGTGTCGCTGATTATGATTTTGATTGATGAGGATTAAAATGTTCATTTATTTTTTAAGAGAGCGCTTTTTATCATTATAAAGCAAAAATTAAATGAAGATTAAACTTATTCTTTTTTTAATCTAGTAATATAAAAATAACTGCTGTTTTATAAAAGCACCTGAATTTATAATTTTATCTGCGTTTTTATTTATTTAATTACTTTTAATTTTTTTATTTTTTTACGTTATTGTCAATGATATCTTCGTATATGGCAAGGGTTTTATGTTGGAATCATTATATGAAATCTTTGATAAGCAGCTTTTCTATATATATATATATATATATATATATATATATATATATATATATATATATATATATATATATATATATATATATATATATATATAAGAATTTAAAATCACACAATATTCTATAAAATTTTGATTTATCCATCTAAATCAATAAGATTTATGTTTCAAAACTTTATAAAATGATTTATCAGCAGGGTAGAATGGGGCTTATATATATATATATATATATATATATATATATATATATATATATATATATATATATATATATATATATATATATATATATATATATATATATAATCATTTAATAATTTTATATATCTAATTTTGAATTTTAAGCAAATATTTGACAAAAATAAAGTTTTTAATACACATTTCCTTGAATTTATTTAAAATAAGCTCATAATTTCCAGTCGATATAAAACGAAAGAAATAAAAATTGTAATTTATTCACAAGTTAAGTATTCTCTAGGCTGTTATTTTTTTATTTTACTTTTACTACTTTACAGCTATAAGAACATTGTTAGAAGAAACATTTTTTTTCTTAGTTAAATTTAAATTTCTCAACCAATGATAAAATGTTTTTTGTAATTAAGAGAATAATTAGACCTTAAAAGAAAGCTAAAGTCTGAAACTACTATACGCATCTTGTGTGTAATTAATTCATCATTTCTTTACTTTATTAATTCATAATTATTCTTCTGCAACTTTTCTGTTGGAATTTTTTTAAGTAGATGATGATTTGTAGCTTTCAGTTACTACATATTTCTAGATACAGTTGTAACAAAAACTATGATTTAATAATTGCCTCTAATTTTTCTGTAATAAAAGATGATATAATCTTACTATTGAGATTTTAAATAAGAAACTTTTATAATTTTACAAGGCATTTTTATTCAACACTACTTTAAAAAATCTTTTTATAATCATTTTTGAATAAAATGTTATACATATATTCTGATAAAAAAAGTGTTTACTACTTAGTAATCAATCGTATACATGAGTTGGATTGCTCAAGAGTTTTATCTCGTGCAAATTCCTGATTCTATTAGTTAGTGTAGATGACTATCACATGTTTTAGGAATTGTCGCTTATAAAAATGACATTGTTGTTCAAAAATGATGCTGTTCAAGATATCGCGTTCATATCTTTTTTATCTGGTGGTCTTCAAGCATGATTATCTCAAATTTGTAGCAGGCATGTTTGATAACTTATTCTCTAGCATATGCTTCCATTTAATGTCCCAATGTACATTATATCCAGCAGAATTTTCAATATCGTAGAAATATTTGGCAACATTTTTTTATGATATTATAAATTACATTAGTTACTGAGTTATCTTATATAAGAGTTTGATTTTGGAGCATTGTTTCTTTTTTTAAACTCAGGATGAAATTGAGTATATTTGCTTGATTTAATTTTCGTTTTGTCACAACATGTGCTCTTAAATTAATATTATTTTTGAAAAGAGCCATTTAAATTAAAAAATCTCTAGATAAATCTTAATGAATTCCTCAAGCCTACAGCTAACGGAAAACACTAAACTTTTACACAAATTAAATCTATGAATCAATCTTTTTCCATTGTTAAAATGTAATTTATGACCAATTGCTGAATAAGAAGACCCCTTTTTTACTTTGTTCTTCAAGGGTTTATACTTACAATTCTCTACACAGAATCAAAAGTTTTAATAAATATTTGAGATTTTCATGCCCGTGATACGCTATCTTATTAATATATATACAATATGCAGAAACAAACTATTATGAAGAATCATTACCCATTAAAACAACAATCAAATAAACCATTGACAAACTTATAACTATTATTTAATGGAATACGAATCTATTATAAAAGAGGCTTTCCTTTAATTAAAAATAAAGAATTCTTGTTAAGCAAATTTAACATAATAAAATTAACAAATCATTATGTTATATAGTCATGAAAAAATCAATAATTATATTTTCTACGTGACCATATTTATGAGCCCAGTTACGATGTAAAATGGTTCGAACTTTTTTGTATTGTATAACACATGTATTTTCATAACATACGAGGGTTACTCTGAAATTTTTGAGATACGCGCCGACGAGAATTTACAAAATAAAAATAACGGTTTAATTTTAGAGTACAAAGTATTTTAACACAGAAGACGGTTTTTTACTGACTTACTTCAACTTGTTTAGCATGGAATAAATTTTAAACAGAAGAGAAAGTGGAGATGACGCGAGAACATTTTCGCGCTATGATTTTCTACGATTTCAAAGCATGGATTAAATCAAGAAGAATGCGTTCAACGGTTGCAATTAGCATTTGGTGATGAATCTCCAGCTCGTGCTACTGTATTCAGATTGGTTTAGAGAATTTAGAAGAGGTCGCAATTTTCTTCAGGATGAAGAACACACAGGAAGGCCGCCGTCGGCAGTAATCCCGGATAATGTGTCTGCCATACGAAAAATGTTAATGGATGATAATCGCTGTACCTATCAAATGATACAGAAGGAACTTAACATTGGATCCGCAGCCATACACAAAATCATTCATGCAGAAGTTACATATGAAAAAAGTAGTTTGCCGTTGGGTTCCCCATAATCTACTTGAGCATCAAAAAGATGAGCGTGTCAGAATCAGTAAAGAAACTCTTAATATGCTGAATGATGGTGGCCACCGCATCATTTCTAAAATTGTAACATGATGATGAAACGTACATACCGTTTTTTGACGTTCCAACACGTCAAGAAAGCAAAGTATGGTTCTTTGAAGATGATCCCACACCGACAATGGTGAAAAAATAACGTGCACTGAAAAAAGTGATGTATGCCGTTTTCTTCAGAAGTACGAGATTGGTCAAAGCCATCAAGTTGGAAGGACAGAAGACAGTAACAATAAACTGCGTATACCATATAAATGTCTTCCAGAAATTCTACAAGAAGTGAATGTTAGGGGACTAAGGCTTCACCATGACAATGCATCTTCACATACAGCCGGATTAACAGTTGAGTTTCTTAAACGAAAACAAATTAAAGTGATCGAACATCCGCCGTATTCACCTGATCTAGCTGTTGTCTATCAGCAAAAGTCTATCGACTTTTGGTTATTCTTTCATCTAAAAAAGAACTTACGTGGACGTCGTTTTCATTCAGAAGAAGAGATTGATGTGGCTATAAATGCATTTTTTTCATCTATTCGAAGGAATTAATGGCTTAAGGCATTTAATCTGTGGAAAATTCGTCTACAAAAGTGCATTGATGCTGGAGGAGACTACTTTGAACACACCTAAACATTTTGTAAGTATAACTTTAAAAACCTAGTTGTATCTCAAAAATTTCAGAGTGACCCTCGTATAAAATTATATTTTGGAATATTTTCTATATATTATATAGATAAAGAAAACACATTTAACAAATAAAAATATTTCGGAAAGTTTCCAAGTAACTGAACGTTTAGGATATAAAAATTTCATTGGAAAGTAAACAAATTTCGTGAAACACTTATTTTAAACACATCAGTAATAAAACATAAAAATTTATACAGCATAAAATTCAAAAATGTGCCAAAACCATAACAAATATTTGTGTGCGTGACACAAATTTAACTTTCTAAATAAAACTATGATCACGTATTTTATGATTTGTTTTATACTACTTTTTTGAACATGAAACAAAGTTATTAACAATCATTTGTAAATGAAAGTATAAAGTAAAGCAATATTTTTGGGTATTGAATCCTGTATGTTATGAATATAATTTAGTCTATGAACAAATATTTACAAAAAGAAAGAATAAATCTTACTGTTTAACACTGAGAAAACTTCAGAATGCTACAACTTCTCTTTTCTATAATGTCTATATTACATTCAATATATCAAAGATTCATACTTGGAAAACCAATTTCGATTTAATCTTATCTCAGATAAAATTTATATGAAAAAAATACAGAAGAAAATTATTTATAATTGATTAATAACTTTAAAACAAATGTTAAGTTTATTATATAATCGATGATAGGGAAATAAATATGTTTTCATGAGCACAAAAGGATCCCAAATGCAGCCATGGTCAACTTGAAAATTTTTTTAATGAAACTCATCATGCCTATATATTATAAATACAAAAATTGAGTTTCACTCAAATTTCATATTGTTCTGTAAAGATTTTGCAATCCATACTCTATTTTGGTCTTTTATGTGACATCATAAGCTAACCATATCACATTTTTAGCCTAGAATGTCTCCTTTTACCTTTAGTGATGAAATTGTTTGAGGTAACAAAACGATTAGACCAGAAAACCACTAATCAACTTATGTTCCTTCATCAGATAAATTCTGGTGAGATATTTTCCTGTGTCAGTTTCGGACTATATCGATTTCAGCAAAGGTGTCGTCGGAATGTACAGGGTGATCTTTTTTAAATTGACAGGGTTCGAAGCGTCCTGTAGAGCTGATCTAATAGCTTTTAAGACACCAAAATCTTGGTATTTAGACTAATGAAAACATGGGAAAAATGATTCCGTGAAAAAATTAGTTCTAAAATCGCCGTCTGGGCATTTCGTGGCGCTGCTGTAGCTTACAATTACGAGAATTAGCATAAAACTCGGTTATAAAAGAAAAATGCAAATGTTGTGCGATTGACAGTGCCAGTAATAGGGGCTATAAAAGCAAGTAGTAGACAGATCCGACAAATAATCTCAGCTGAAGTAATTGAGTTCCAGTAGCCATGCCTTTTATATTACCGGAACGTGCGTTTATGTTGGTGGAGTATCAAATTTGTGTATTCTAAAGAACAACATAACAAAGACAGTGTGGAATATTCCTCGTGATATGTTTCACACGGCTGTGAAGAACGTTGTGCACAGAATGCACGGTGTTACTTTTGAGAACGGTGCTCACTTTTAATGTGGTCTAATTCCTCAACGGGGAGCTTAATGTAGCAAATAAACATTAATAAATTAACTATACGATTGTATGTGTTAGTATTTTTCTTTCTTCACATTTTATGCATTGTAAAGCACCATAAAACACCCTAGCGACGATTTCTGGAACTAAATTTGTTTTTCACGTAAACTTTTTTCCGTGTTTTGATTAGTTTAAATACCAAGTTTGGTGCTATTTCGGCTATATTGGATCGAGGTACAGAGCCCTCCAAAAACTGTCACTTTAAAAAAGATCACCCTGTATGTGTGAAACAAGTTGTGGTGTTTCCTTGATGAACATATTTCCCAAATTGCTCTAATCGTGTAATTACGGGTGACATCTGAATGTGGAATGTAAACTGCACGCATTTGATTAATCTAAATTTATATTTCTTTCATAAATAAAGAATTTCTAATTTTACTCTAAACTCCTATTACTACAAGTATATTATAGTTGTCGTATATTATAGTTGTGTAAGAAGTGGAGTTACAAAGTTCTAGGACTAAATTTTTTACTTCTGAACATATCAACAATATATTGGTCTTTAAATCATTTAATTTATATATATATATATATATATATATATATATATATATATATATATATATATATATATATATATATATATATATATATATATATATATATATATATATATATATATATATATACACATACTGGCCATTAAAATTGCTACACCAAGAAGGAATGCAAATAACAGAACGATATTTATTGGACACATACATTATAGTGGAAAGAACAAGTGATTAGATTTACAGGAAATTAGGATGTATAGATCTTGAGAAATCAGTACCCAGAGCAGCCACCTCTGGCTGCAATAACAGCATTTATCCGCCTAGGCATGTAGTCAAACAGAGATTGTATGTCATGTACGGGTATCTCAGTCCATGCAGCTTCAACATTATGCCACATTTCATCGACAGTAGTGGATGGTAAGTGATGGCGTGCCAATCACTCGGCGACCATTGACCACACGTTCTCAATTGGTGACAGATCAGGAGAACGTGCTGGCTAGGCTAACAGTCGAACCTGTTCCGTATCAAGGAAGTTCAGAACAGTACGGGCAACATGCGGTCGTGCATTATCCTGTTGAAACAAAGCATTAGGGAGGCCTCGAAGATATAGCAGAACCACGGGCCTTAACACATCGGAAATGTAACGGTTGCTGTTCAAAGTGCCGGTAATGCGAACAAGAGGTGATCGAGACGTGTATCCAATGGCACCCTATACCATCACTCCAGCAGATGGGCCAGTATGGCGATGTCCAATGCACGCTAGCAATGCACGTTCTCCACGATGCCTCCAAACACGGAAGCGGCCATCATGATCCTGTATACAGAACCGAGATTCATCTGTAAAGATGACGTGATGCCATTCCCGCGTCCAGGTTCGTCACTGATCACACCATTGAAGGCGCTTCTGTCTGTGACGCAGCGTCAATGGTAGCCGAAGCCATGGTCGCCGTGCAGACAATCCATGCTGCTGCAAACGTCATCGAACTGTTCGAGCAGAAAATTGTTGCCTTGCAAATGACTCCATTTCTCGACTCAGGGTTCGTGACGTGGTTGTACAATCCCTTGTGACCATGCGGATAAGATGTCTGTCTTCTCTTCTGTTAGTGATGGGGGTCGCTGAGATCCTGCATGACGTTCCGTATGATTGTCTTGAACCCATCGATTCCATATTCTGCTAACAGTCATGGGGTCTCGACCGACGCGAGCAGCAATATTGCGGTACGATAAACCGCAATCCCGGTAGGCTATAATCCTTCCTCGATCAAAGTCAGACACGTGCTGATAGGCATTTCTTCTTTATACACGAGGCATTACAACACCTTTCTTTGCCGAAAACAACGTTGAAACGGAAATTGAGTATGAGAAAACTGCTGTCAAATCTCTGGTTTTATACACATTGTAGATGTCGCTACTGTCGCCTGCTTTGTATGAATGCGCTGAAAATCTAATCATTTGCATATCACAGCAATTTCTACCTGTCATGCAAATTTCACGTGTGTGGTGTGCCGCTTTCCTGGAGTAGCAATTTTAGTGGCCAGTAGTATATATATATATATATATATATATATATATATATATATATATGTATGTATGACGAGGATCATAATACTAGTGTTTATTTCTTCCACTCATATTAATTAACATTGAAAGTAAAATTTTTAATTATAGGTATTTATATTTTACTTTCAATGTCACCAGGAGAACTACAACATCGTTGACAAAGTTCTGTACAACTTCATAAATTATTCCTTATTTAAATAAAAACAAATTAATTACTCTTTGGGTGACTATATTTAAATATAATAATTTAGTAATAATAATATGTTGTGGAACTTATTTCCTTTTCCAAAATTTAACTTTCTTATATAATCAATTATACTTAACACATATAACACGATTTTTAAATTAAAAATAATCAAAAGCTACAACTAAAAACATACGTTTTTTCACTCCTAAATAAGCATCTTTTTACACGTTAATTAAAAACATTAATACCAATATCAATTGAAAATATGAATAGAATTTTTCAAATCCTGAAACCGGTCATGATTTATAATAAATTTTTGCATACCCTCTGATAAATTGATAATTGAATTATTCTCCGTAATTACCTTTACCATATAGGTAAGCACAATTCATTTATCATGATTACCAAGTAATTAAATATAGGAAAATTATCGCAACTCTATCTTTACTGCCCGATAATTTGCATTTTATCATATTTACATGTGAGGAAAATTATCCTCATAAATTATTTCTGACAAAATTCAGACGAGCTTTAGACGAGATAAATACACCATCGGTCTTCTCCTTTATCGTGCTTGTGACAGGTTCAAAGTGAACTTATTAAGTAAAAAAAAATTATTTCCGCTTTCATTTTTCAAAAATAACTTGACCCAATAAGATTTTGATTACACATCAAAAATTTTGATTTAATTTTCTTTATTCTTTCTTAAATGCGATGTATTTATTTTTAACTTTCCATATTTTTCCTTTGTCATCATAAATTATATAAAGAAGCTTCTTAGTCAGTAGAAATGCACAGAAAGGAAAGTATCGCACAATAATCGATAACCAATCCTTTTCTTGAAGGAAGATAAATCGTTACAGTGACCTAAGGAGAGTTTTATTCAACACAAAGATAAAATCGATAATTGAAGCAGTAAAACTGATATTTTTTTAAAAAGATATGCTTGATTATTGTGATAATTCTTAACATTTTATGCAATTGTGACTGATAAGCAAACTTATCTGTGCTTTCACATTTTAAATTTAGCTATTTTTATTTGTGAAATATTACCCAAGAAGAATTATACTGTAAGTGAAACTACTCATGGAGAAAAATGATAAGATAGAGAGGATAAAAGTGAAACTTAAACCACGATTGTTTTGTATTTATAAAAAAGAAAAAGTTGAACTTTTTAATTACTTAATAAAAATGCCTTTAATATAATGATAAAAAGTACAAGTAAGCAAAAGTACAAATATATAAAATGATTAAAATATTACCATTTCTAAAAATTACTTTAATTTCCAGGGAATAATATTTTTTTTTCAAGTAACAGAAAATTATTTTTATAGAAACAGTGCGTGAAAAGGATCAAAACAATATTTTTAAAATACTTTTGAAAATGTATGCTTTGTTTTTAACTTAAAAGCCTGCGTTTCATTTTTAATCAGAAGATCCAAATTGTAAACAGAGAATAATATTTTTTAATAAACATTATTTTTTTTAATAAACATTTTTAGTAATAAACATTTTTTTAATAAACATTTTTAGTAAACAGAGAATAATATAATTTTCCAGGGAATAATATTTTTTTTTCAAGTAACAGAAAATTATTTTCATAGAAACAGTTCGTGAAAGAGATCAAAATAATATTTTTATAATACTTTTGAAAATGTATGCTTTGTTTTTAACTTAAAAGCCTGCGTTTCATTTTTAATCAGAAGATCCAAATTGTAAACAGAAAATAATATTTTTTTAATAAACATTATTTTTTTTAATAAACATTTTTAGTAATAAACATTTTTTTTAATAAACATTTTTAGTAAACAGAGAATAATATATTTTCCAGGGAATAATATTTTTTTTCAAGTAACAGAAAATTATTTTTATAGAAACAGTTCGTGAAAGAGATCAAAATAATATTTTTAAAATACTTTTGAAAATGTATGCTTTGTTTTTAACTTAAAAGCGTGCGTTTCATTTTTAATCAGAAGATCCAAATTGTAAGCAGAGATTAAAATATCATCATTGTTGGTATTTGTTTAAAAGAGTGAGTTTTCGTAGCTGAAAAAATCTCATCTAGAGCAAAATCTGGAAAGTATAGTTTGAAGGACGAATTTTGAAGTCAAATATTTAGTCGGCTGCTTTAAAATGATTTGTTGCATCATTCTTCTTAATAGTGAGTTAAATTTCATTCCCGATTTCTTTCCATGGAAGATCCGCGTCTGCATTGTAGTTCATTGATGGTTACACAAGATGCAAAGTAAAATCACCATTGCCATGAAACATGATTATTTTTACTCTAAACTTAACTGACTGGCGTGGTCTTTTTATATTTCTGCTTGTGAAAATGATCATCCAGAAAATTATCGTAGAAATGAATATGGTCATCCAGAAGTTACATTTGGTGAATCATTTCAAGCAATTCATCACATGAATCAATTAAAGCATTGCTTTCCCATAAAAGTTGTGATCCATTTAGACAGGAAGCCTGAATTTCTAATCGAGATCTTTACAAATTATCATGGGTTACAATAGTTCACACACTTGCGACATGGAATATAATCATCTTATGTTTGATTGTTGTTACTAATTACACTTGGACAAGCCAAGCTCGCTATGCTTTGCCTATGCAAATTTAAGTCAATTGGGAGGGTCTTTCGTTTTAATCAGAGCACCATGAAGTTGAAAGTACGACTTTTGCTCTACACATATGCCATAAATACCCGTTTATAGGGTAGGGAACCATTCACAACCTATTCATACAAGGAAAGGACAAAGACAGGATAGATAGAGAGAGAAAAAGTACATCCATATGCCCGAACCACGATTCGAACCCAAAACCTCCTTGTTTGCAGTCAGGTACGCTGACCACTAGACAAGTTGGGCGGCTTATGTTTTATTATAATATAATTTTAAAAATTTTAGTATGCTATCTTTCTTTTGTCATTATTATTATTATCATTCTTTTGTATAATAACAATTAATTATTATTTTGTATATAAACCCTTAATTATATTAGTAATAAACAATCTAATTTCTTATAAAAATATTAATGTATGTAAGAATAATGAATTATGGGAAATTTATTTGATACTATAGAAAATTAAGATGAAGTATCAGAATTGTTGTGCTAGTGTGGTCATCAAAAATAATTGCGCTGAAATTTTAATTAAATGCAAAGGGAAAAGTAACCCTAAACAAAACATATACATAAGTTTAAATAAATACAGTTAAACTAAAGTGTATTTTTTTTTTTAATTTACCTTACCTAAAAATTAAAATGATGATTTCTTGCAAAATATCTTTAATATCGTATATAATAGCAATTTTACTTTCTCAATGGATTTCATTATTCAAAATTTCATTGGTATTACAAGCTTACGCAAGTAATTAATATCTACAGTTGGCAAAAAATGTATTAGAGCAATGAGAAATTTGCAGTTTTCAAGTTAATAAAATCAAGTAAATCGTAAAATCAGTTTATAAATGATAACATTTTCTTAGAAAATTATAACTAAGTAAAAAATAAAATTTAAAAATAATTACAATATTATTAAAATAAAAATAACAAAATTTGGATAGCAAAAAAAGTATTAGAACAGAAGCAGAAAGATGCAAATTACAACGCTGGTGACGTCAGTAAACTTTCAAGGTTACTTTCAACCGTATCAATTACAAGAACTCTTGTCTCATTCACTGCTAATTTGTAGAAATTCAGTTTACGTCCACTTTTCCTGCCATGGCACCCAAAATAAAAGAGATTGCACTTGCGAAGAGAGAACAAATCATTCACCTGCACAATAGTGACAAAACATTTCGAGAAATTTCCAGTCAGTTGAAAGTTTCACTTTGCGCAATTCACAACATTTAAAAAAAAAAAAAAAAAATTGGGGTTGTGGATAATAGGCCAAGATCAGGGAGACCAAGCAAGCTAACTGTCAGAGAAAAAATGACAAGTGGTTAAAGATACCCTACAGTATCCGACAGGAAGTGCAAGGATGTTGCCCGCAAATATTGAATCAATATCAGGAAATGTTGTAACACCACAAACAGTTAGAAATGTATGGCATAATGCTGGTATCAAAGGAAGATGGCCAAGGAAAAAGCCCTTTATTTCAGAAAGCAATGGAAAGAAACGCCTAGAATTTGCCAAAATTCAGAAAAATAAATCATTAGATTTCTGGAAAAATGAGTATTTTCTCCAACGAGAGTAAATTTGAAATTTTCAAACATAAACACGTGCTCACAGTTTGGAGAAGAAAAGGAGCTGCTTTTCAGGCTCAAAATGTACAGAAAACTATAAAGCACTGAGGAGGAAATGTCATGGTCTCGGGCTGTATGGCTTACAATGGAATTGGAAATCTCCATTTCATTGATGATAAAATGACAGCTTTGTCATATTGGTGTTACGAGATAACTTGGAAGATAGTGCAAGGAAATTAGCTTTAAGGAAGACATTCATTTTTCAACAAGACCCCAAACATACTGCCAACAAAACCAAAGAATGACTATTATATAATGCTCCCCGAAGATTGGTAACTCCCCCATAGTCCCCAGACCTGAATCCTATAGAACATTTGTGGCATCTTTTGGATGAAAAAGTGAGAAAATTCTCAATAACAAGTAAAGCAAGCTTTGCAAGATGCATGGACCAGCATGTCATCAAACGTCACCAAAGATTTGGTGGAATCTATGCAAAGACGTCTGGATGCAGTAATTTCAACTACAGGACTGCATACTAAGTATTAGTATCACGTTTGAATTTTTAGTTATTTTATTTTATGTATGATTCAATATTGAAGTCCGATGTTCTAATACTATTTTTGCAATACACACACATAGAGAAATCTTTTCTTTTAATTTTTTAAATCCTATTGATTCTAAATATTTGTTTCTTACTTAATGAGTAATTATGTAAAAGTATTACATAATATACATACTATGTGACAAATGTTTCATTTTATTACCTTGATAACTTAAAATTTCCTACTGTTCTAATACTTTTTTTGCCAACTGTATGTGTGGCTGCAATCAACCTATTAATTTTTGAAGATTTATAAATATCTGTATTGCACATCCTCGATATGAAGACTTAAAGAGAATATAAAGGTCTTAACAGCTTTGCTTGACTTTAGTAAAATGAAAATAATCTTTTTATTATTATAATGCATTTGCGTGAAATGTTTTTCTACAAAAATTTGACTTCCATGCTAATTAATTATCTTTGACATCACGCTATTCAAAACTGCTAATTCGATTATAGAACCTTTTATTGGTTCTGTAAATTTTCACTTCTGAGCAATCTTTTTTTTTTTTTTTTTTAAATTGTAAGAATACTTCCTGCTTACAGATTGTATCTGTTTTACACTTACGAATGTGTAATGTCCAATTTCTGAAAATCTAAATCCTCTTTCTCGATCCATGAAAATATTTAACTCTGAAGTTAGAAAACAAAGATAAGTTACTTCATCCATCTTTAAAAGCGTACAAAAAATAACAAAATCAAAATTAGTGTCAAATTATATAGATTTGTCACCATGATCAAATAAGTATATCTTAGATAATGGCAAAAACAAAAGAATATAGTTACTTCAAAACTGTTTATTTCGACATTCAATAAACTGTAAAATGAATTTTTAATCTCAATGAATTTACACTTGAAAATAAAAACTCACTTAATGGAAAAGTATTATTTCATATTTTAAAATAACAGTAAGAAAATTATAATTTTTCTACTCAATGTAGATGATTTTTTCAAAAACAGATTGTAAAATGATATAAATTTCTTATTGTCATTCTTCGAGTTATATATTTGAAAATATTTCTTTGCTTAAATCGCTTAACTGAAAATATGTACTTACTCTCAGAACATTAAACAAATTAATTATTTTTATGCATTTTCAACTATTGTTATATGTGTATGCTTTAAAATTTCTATACTACATATAATAATATAATTAATAAATATAATTAATAAAATTGCACGACAAATGATAGCATAATGATTTTATAAAGTAAATAAGTACCTAACTGTCAAGTTCAGTAAAAACTTGAAAATACATATTTTTAAAAAAAATACTCGGTTCTTGTAAATTGAAAACCTACACACACAAAATTGCTTGCAAATTATACATTTCTATATATTTTTCAGGATATTCGTATATTTTCTTCCATTTAACCACTAAGGATAAAAAAGGAATCATTAACAAACAATGACTTACTTTGAGGAAATATAATGGAATAAACTGTCAACAAAATAACCTTGAGATGATTTTTACATTTGCATACAGGTGTTATGTAGAATATGCAAATTAACTAGAAATAGATTGAGGAAAACACGTTATTCACCAAAGTTCTGTTTTACGTCATAAAAATTTTCCATTTACATCTTAATCCCTGAAAATCCCTTTTTCATTGTAAGAACACTTAAAACTAAACTTTGCAATTTAAAAGCGATTTTTTCTCATTTTTAAAAACAGTCGATTTTATTTAGCTATAGTTCCTTTGATTTTTGGAGGCTTATATCTACTTTTTGCCTTTGAATGCTAAAGTTAATTTACAAAACTGAACATATAATTATTTCAACTTAAAAAAGAATACTTTTATTAGGGTTATAATTATAAATTTTTAATAGAATTTTTTACATTCAAATTATTGAAAGGAGTAAATAATTAAGCGCTGAGGGCTAATTGTTTTACTTAATGATAATCATTTGCGCCGACCGATGGCTGAGTGGTTAGCGCTCCTGTGGGTCCCGGGTTCGAATCCCGGTTAGGGCATGGATGTTTTTTTCCTTCACTTTTCTCTGTGTGCTTCTCTGTCCTCTCTTCCGTGATGTTGTATGAATGTGGCCCGCCCTATAAACGGGTTTGTGGTGGTATGGCGCGGGTAACGCTACTCGCCTCCGTGACTTGGTTCACAGGTGCCCGCTGGGTAACGACAAATGAGTAGCAGTCTCTGGCCTTGTTGTGGCATAGGGTTCAACCCTCTTGTGCCCGCCATTAGAAAAAAGCTGAATAAAATATGGTTCAGTTGGAAAAGTGGAGCAGCGCACCCCATAATGTCAGCCTAGCTGGATCACCACAACAACAGCAACAACTAAATAAATAAGTATTTATTTAATAGTTTTATATATTAATAACTTATGTACATAAAAAGAAAATTGTAATGTAAATTCAAACACGAAACATAAACTTCACACATTAATTTGCACTGAAATATATGGATTTTGAAATTCAAATTCTGATTTAAGCAGAAGAGTGATAAAATTTATCAAACGTATCTCTTAAGCGTCTTCGTGGCTAAATGAAGCAATCAATTCAGGAGATAATCGTTTCCAGATATGTTGCCTGTCACTTTCAGCTGCAGCTTTGTGTCATCAGACCCTCCAGCTGCTTCTACGAGTGTCTGTGATGCGCAGGAGACAGATGTTTCTGACCTGGTGATCTGAATGGGCATTAGTAGCACATGTGCTTTCCAATTTCCGAATGAAGTTGAGTAAATTGAGAACACACCACTCTCCAAATTAGGGTTGCCACAATATTTCGATTCTGAATTTGCCCTCCACATTTGATATGCATTCGCAGTTGTAAAATTTATATCTCATACAAAACTGTTACACGAATTATGAAAACATTCTTAACAAATTAAGTGAAAAATTAATTTTGTTTCAAAACTAAATAAGGTATTTATTTCCTAATGTCAGTTCAATGTCGAAATATTATCCTGTGTATATAAAGCTGCTTGCATATTTATATCATTTGTGTTTTGTTTTTTAGAGAGCTAAAGTGGCTCAGTAGCTTCACGCCGCTTCCCGTAAGCTCAGCAAAGTGAAACCTCATTTGCCGCGGGCAGTGGTCTGGAGGGTGACCACGTTGTACTCTCCTTCACTGGGTTGCTGGAACTCCGTGGGTTGGGGACGTGTCCACGTTAATCTGTGACGTCCAAAGTCCTTCCGCTGATGTGGCGTGGATGTGGAGAGGAGGGTGCCAGCTCAGGTGTGACCTCGTCAATTGACCGTGGTTAAAAATGACGAGGCACCTTAAAAAGAGCAAAGTCGTACTTTCACCTTCGTGGTGCTCTGATCCAAACAAAAGACGCTCCATTTGACTTAATTCGCACTGCCAAAGGCAAAGCGAGCTTGGCTTGTCCAAGTGTCCTAAGCAAAAACAACAACCTGTTTTGTTTTTTAATTTATTATTTTCAATTTATTTGCTTATTTATTTACTTTAAGAAGTATATTGAATTTATTTAAAGCTGCAACATCATCAAGATTCTTTTCATAACCTAAAAAAATTCAAATTACAGAATTTAATAGTTAATTAAAAAATATCCGAAACAGATTAAATACATGGAATAGTGATCATCCAATGATGATCAAAGCAAAATATATCATTATTTAATGCTTACCCCGTGTTTCAAATTGTAAATCCATTTTTGCTTCCAGGATGGTGAGCAGTTTCATCTCATTATTCATTTATCTTAAAACAAAAAACACGTTTGATAAAGTTCTAAAAGCAAAGAAATTATTACACATGTTATTTTTTACTTTTCATAAATGTTTCGTCTGATTTTTAGAATAATAATAATTTTGATGGATTTTTAGTTAACATTTTGAATTGATACATTATAGAACTCGATTCTTTCATTAAAATCAAATTACTTAGAAGAAACGTTCGAAAAACGTTTGCAGAATAATATCTAATTTATCATTATATTTTAGTAAAATATATGATTTGTATATATTAAAACAGAATTTTACGTGTCGCTGATTATGATTTTGATTGATGAGGATTAAAATGTTCATTTATTTTTTAAGAGAGCACTTTTTATCATTATAAATCAATAATTAAATGGAGATTAAATTTATTCTTTTTTTAATCTAGTAATATAAAAAACACTGCTGTTTTATAAAGCACCTGAATTTATAGTTTTATCTGCGTTTTTATTTATTTAATTACTTTTTAATTTTTTTATTTTTTTACGTTATTGTTAATGATTTCTTCGTATATGGCAAGGGTTTTATGTTGGAATCATTATGTGAAATCTTTGATAAGCAGCTTTTCTGGCGGAAGGCCATAAATACACATGCTTCGCCAAATCTAAGTTTTAAGGAAAGAATCTTTTGGTATAATTATTCATTAGTTTTTGAAAACCAAATCAACATTAAAACCATTATAAAAACATATTTGCGTAAAAATAACTTAAAATATAAATTTAAAATGAAGAAATAAATTTAAAATATAATTACAACATTTTAAAATATAAATCGTAAAATTAAATAAATTATATGAATGACTTTAGATAAGTAAAAAGATTTTCTTGAGAGAGAGTATGTTGAAAAACAGATATATATAGCTGAAAAACAAAATATTGTACTGCAACTATGTAAACATTTAGATTACAAATAAAAAAAACAAAGGATTATTTTTTCATTTTATTACATTTTCCAAAATACAAGCCCCATTCTACCCTATTGATAAATCATTTTATGAAGTTTTAAAACATAAATCTGATTTATTTAGATAGATAAATCAAAATTTTATAAAATATTGATTTTAAATTATATATATATATATATATATATATATATATATATATATATATATATATATATATATAAGAATTTAAAATCACACAATATTCTATAAAATTTTGATTTATCCATCTAAATCAATAAGATTTATGTTTAAAAACTTTATAAAATGATTTATCAGCAGGTTAGAATGGGGCTTATATTATATATATATATATATATATATATATATATATATATATATATATATATATATATATATATATATATATATATATATATATATATGTATGTATATATATATATATATATATATATATAATCATTTAATAATTTTATATATCTAATTTTGAATTTTAAGCAAATATTTGACAAAAATAAAGTTTTTAATACACATTTCCTTGAATTTATTTAAAATAAGCTCATAATTTCCAATCGATATACAACGAAAGAAATAAGAATTGTAATTTATTCACAAGTTAAGTATTCTCTATTATTTTTTTATTTTACTTTTATTATTTTACAGCTATAAGAACATTGTTAGAAAAAACATTTTTTTCTTCGTTAAATTTAAATTTCTCAACCAATGATAAAATGTTTATTGTAATTAAGAGAATAATTAGACTTTAAAAGAAAGCTAAAGTTTGAAACTACTACACGCATCTTGTGAGTAATTAATTCATCATTTCTTTATTTTATTAATTCATAATTATTCTTCTGTAACATTTCTGTTGTAATTTTTTTAAGTAGATGGTGATTTGTAGCTTTGAGTTACTACATATTTCTAGATACAGTTGTAACAAAAACTATGATTTAATAATTGCCTCTAATTTTTCTGAAATAAAAGATGATATGATCTTATTATTGAGATTTAAAATAAAAAACTTTATAACTTTGCAAGGCATTTTTATTCAACACTACTTTAAAAAATATTTTTATGATCATTTTTGAATAAAATGTTATACATATATTCTGATAAAAAAAGTGTTTACTACTTAGTAATCAATCGTATACATGAGTTGGATTGCTCAAGAGTTTTATCTCGTGCAAATCCCTGATTCTATTAGTTACAGTAGATAACTATCACATGTTTTAGGAATTTTCGTTTATAAAAATGACATTGTTGTTCAAAAATGATGCTGTTCAAGATATCACGTTCATATCTACTTTTATCTGGTGATCTTCAAGCTTGATCATCTCAAATTTGTAGCAGACATATTTGATAACTTTTATTCTCCAGCATATGCTTCCAATAAATGACCCAATGTACATTATATCCAGCAGAATTTTCAATATCGTAGAAATATGCGGCAACATTTTTTATGATATTATAAATTACATTAGTTACTGAGTTATCTTATATAAGAGTTTGATTTTGGAGCATTGTTTCTTTTTTTAAACTAAGAATAAAACTGAGTAGATTTACTAGATTTAATTTTCGTTTTGTCAATATGTGCTCTTAAATCAATATTATTTTTGAAAAGAGCCATTTAAATTCAAAAATCTCTAGATAAATCTGAATGAATTCCTCAAGCCTAAAGCTAATGGAAAACACTAAACTTTTACACAAATTAAATCTAGGAATCAATTTTTTTCCATTGTTAAAATTAAATTTATGACCAATTGCTGAATAAGAAGACCCCGTTTATACTTTGTTCTTCAAGGGTTTATACTTACAATTCTCTACACAGAATCAAAATTTTTAATAAATCTTTGAGCTTTTCATGCCCGTGACATGCTATTTTATTAATATATAGACAATATGCAGAAACAAACTATTATGAAGAATCATTACCCATTAAATAACATCCAAATAAACCATTGACAAACTTATAACTATTATTTAATGGAATACGAATCTATTATAAAAGAGGCTTTCCTTTAATTAAAAATAAAGAATTCTTGTTAAGCAAATTTAACATAATAAAATTAACAAATCATTATGTTATATAGTCATGAAAAAATCAATAATTATATTTTCTACGTGACCATATTTATGAGCCCAGTTACGATGTAAAATGGTTCGAACTTTTTTGTATTGTATAACACATGTATTTTCATAACATACGAGGGTTACTCTGAAATTTTTGAGATACGCGCCGACGAGAATTTACAAAATAAAAATAACGGTTTAATTTTAGAGTACAAAGTATTTTAACACAGAAGACGGTTTTTTACTGACTTACTTCAACTTGTTTAGCGTGGAATAAATTTTAAACAGAAGAGAAAATGGAGTTGACGCGAGAACATTTTCGCGCTATGATTTTCTACGATTTCAAAGCTGGATTAAATCAAGAAGAATGCGTTCAACGGTTGCAATTAGCATTTGGTGATGAATCTCCAGCTCGTACTACTGTATTCAGATGGTTTAGAGAATTTAGAAGAGGTCGCAATTTTCTTCAGGATGAAGAACACACAGGAAGGCCGCCGTCGGCAGTAATCCCGGATAATGTGTCTGCCATACGAAAAATGTTAATGGATGATAATCGCTGTACCTATCAAATGATACAGAAGGAACTCAACATTGGATCCGCAGCCATACACAAAATCATTCATGAAAAATTACATATGAAAAAAGTAGTTTGCCGTTGGGTTCCCCATAATCTAATTGAGCATCAAAAAGATGAGCGTGTCAGAATCAGTAAAGAAACTCTTAATATTCTGAATGATGGTGGCCACCGCATCATTTCTAAAATTGTAACAGGTGATGAAACGTACATACCGTTTTTTGATGTTCCAACACGTCAAGAAAGCAAAGTATGGGTCTTTGAAGATGATCCCACACCGACAATGGTGAAAAAATAACGTGCACTGAAAAAAGTGATGTATGCCGTTTTCTTCAGAAGTACGGGATTGGTCAAAGCCATCAAGTTGGAAGGACAGAAGACAGTAACAAAAAACTGGTATACATATAAATGTCTTCCAGAAATTCTACAAGAACTGAATGTTAGGGGACTAATGCTTCACCATGACAATGCATCTTCACATACAGCCGAATTAACAGTTAAGTTTCTTAAACAAAAACAAATTAAAGTGATCGAACATCCGCCGTATTCACCTGATCTAGCTGTTGTCTATCAGCAAAAGTCTATCGACTTTTGGTTATTCTTTCATCTAAAAAAGAACTTACGTGGACGTCGTTTTCATTCAGAAGAAGAGATTGATGTGGCTATAAATGCATTTTTTTCATCTATTCGAAGGAATTAATGGCTTAAGGCATTTAATCTGTGGAAAATTCGTCTACAAAAGTGCATTGATGCTGGAGGAGACTACTTTGAACACACCTAAAATTTTGTTAAGTATAACTTTAAAAACCTAGTTGTATCTCAAAAATTTCAGAGTGACCCTCGTATAAAATTATATTTTGGAATATTTTCTATATATTATATAGAAAAAGAAAACACATTTAACAAATAAAAATATTTCGGAAAGTTTCCAAGTAACTGAACGTTTAGGATATAAAAATTTCATTGGAAAGTAAACAAATTTCGTGAAACACTTATTTTAAACACATCAGTAATAAAACATAAAAATTTATACAGCATAAAATTCAAAAATGTGCCAAAACCATAACAAATATTTGTGTGCGTGACACAAATTTAACTTTCTAAATAAAACTATGATCACGTATTTTATGATTTGTTTTATACTACTTTTTTGAACATGAAACAAAGTTATTAACAATCATTTGTAAATGAAAGTATAAAGTAAAGCAATATTTTTGGGTATTGAATCCTGTATGTTATGAATATAATTTAGTCTATGAACAAATATTTACAAAAAGAAAGAATAAATCTTACTGTTTAACACTGAGAAAACTTCAGAATGCTAAACTTCTCTTTTCTATAATGTCTATATTACATTCAATATATCAAAGATTCATGTTCGGAAAACCAATTTCGATTTAATCTTATCTCAGATAAAATTTATATGAAAAAAATACTGAAGAAAATCATTTATAATCGATTAATCACTTTAAAACACGTTACGTTTATTATATAATCAATGATAGGGAAATAAATATGTTTTCATGATCACAAAAAAATCCGAAAATGCAGCCATAGTCAACTTGAAAATTTTTTTAATGAAACTCATCAGCCTATAATTATAAATACATATTGAACTTCACTCACATTTCATATTTTTCTGTAAAGATTTCGCGAGCCATATTCTATTTTGGTCTCTTATGTGACATCATAAGATAAACGTATCACATTTTTAGCATAGAATGTCTCTTGTTGCCGTTTAGTGATGAAATTGTTTGAGGTAACAAAACGATTAGACCAGAAAACCACTAATCAACTTATGTTCCTTTATCAGATAAATTCTGGTGAGATATTTTCCTGTGTCAGTTTCGGATTCTATCGATTTCAGCAAAGGTGTCGTCGGAATGTACAGGGTGATCTTTTTTAAATTGACAGGGTTCGAAGCGTCCTGTAGAGCTATCTAATAGCTTTTAAGACACCAAAATCTTGGTATTTAGACTAATAAAAACATGGGAAAAAAGATTCCGCGAAAAAATTAGTTCTAAAATCGCCGTCTGGGCATTTCGTGGCGCTGCTGTAGCTTACAATTACGAGAATTAGCATAAAACTCGGTTATAAAAGAAAAATGCAAATGTTGTGCATTGACAGTGCCAGTAATAGGGGCTATAAAAGCAAGTAGTAGACAGATCCGACAAATAATCTCAGCTGAAGTAATTGAGTTCCAGTAGCCATGCCTTTTATATTACCGGAACGTGCGTTTATGTTGGTGGAGTATCAAATTTGTGTATTCTAAAGAACAACATAACAAAGACAGTGTGGAATATTCCTCGTGATATGTTTCACACGGCTAATGAAGAACGTTGTGCACAGAATGCACGGTGTTACTTTTGAGAACGGTGCTCACTTTTAATGTGGTCTAATTCCTCAACGGGGAACTTAATGTAGCAAATAAACATTAATAAATTAACTATACGATTGTATGTGTTAGTATTTTTCTTTCTTCACATTTTATGCATTGTAAAGCACCATAAAACACCCTAGCGACGATTTCTGGAACTAATTTTTTTTTCACGTAAACTTTTTCCGTGTTTTGATTAGTTTAAATACCAAGTTTGGTGCTATTTCGGCTATATTGGATCGAGGTACAGAGCCCTCCAAAATCTGTCATTTTAAAAAAGATCACCCTGTATGTGTGAAACAAGTTGTGGTGTTTCCTTGATGAACATATTTCCCAAATTGCTCTAATCGAGAAATTAAGGGTGACATCTGAATGCGAAATGTAAACTGCACGTATTTGATTAATCAAAATTTATATTTCTTTCATAAATAAAGTAATTTATAATTTTACTCTAAGCGCCTATTACTACAAGTATCGTATATTGTAGCTGTGTAAGAAGTGGAGTTACAAAGTTCTAGGACTAAATTTTTATTTCTGAACATATCAACAATATATTGGTCTTTAAATCATTTAATTTATATATATATATATATATATATATATATATATATATATATATATATATATATATATATATATATATATATATATATATATATATATATATATATATATATATATATATACACATACTGGCCATTAAAATTGCTACACCAAGAAAGAATGCAAATAACATAACGATATTTATTGGACACATACATTATAGTTGAAAGAACAAGTGATTAGATTTACAGGAAATTAGGATGTATAGATCTTGAGAAATCAGTACTCAGAGCAGCCACCTCTGGCTGCATTAACAGCATTTATCCGCCTAGGCATGGAGTCAAACAGAGATTGTATGGCATGTACTGGGTATCTCAGTCCATGCAGCTTCAACACTATGCCACAGTTCATCGACAGTAGTGGATGGTGAGTGATGGCGTGCCAATCGCTCGGCAACCATTGACCACACGTTCTCATTTGGTGACAGATCAGGAGAATGTGCTGGCCAGGCTAACTAGTCGAACCTGTTCTGTATCAAGGAAGTTCAGAACAGTACGGGCAACATGCGGTCGCGCATTATCCTGTTGAAACACAGCATTAGGGAGGCCTCGAAGATAGAGCAGAAGCCACGGGCCTTAACTCATCGGAAATGTAACGGTTGCTGTTCAAAGTGCCGGTAATGCGAACAAGAGGTGATCGAGACGTGTATCCAATGGCACCCCATACCATCACTCCAGCAGATGGGCCTGTATGGCGATGTCCAATGCAAGCTGGCAATGCACGTTCTCCACGATGCCTCCAAACACGGATGCGGCCATCACTGATCCTGTATACAGAACCGAGATTCATCTGTAAAGATGACGTGATGCCATTCCCGCGTCCAGGTTCGTCGCTGATCACACCATTGAAGGCGTTCTTGTCTGTGACGCAGCGTCAATGGTACCCGAAGCCATGGTCGTCGTGCAGACAATCCATGCTGCTGCAAACGTCGTCGAACTGTTCGAGCAGAAACTTGTTGCCTTGCAAATGACTCCATTTCTCGACTCAGGGTTCGTGACGTGGTTGTACGATCCCTTGTGACCATGCGGATAAGATGTCTGTCTTCTCTTCTGTTAGTGATGGGGGTCGCTGAGATCCTGCATGATGTTCCGTATGATTGTCCTGAACTCATCGATTCCGTATTCTGCTAACAGTCATGGGGTCTCGACCGACGCGAACAGCAATATTGCGATACGATAAACCGCAATCCTGGTAGGCTATAATCCTTCCTCGATCAAAGTCAGACACGTGCTGATAGGCATTTCTTCTTCTATACACGAGGCATTACAACAACTTTCTTTGCCGAAAACAACGTTGAAACGGAAATTGAGTATGAGAAAACTGCTGTCAAATCTCTGGTTTTATACACATTGTAGATGTCGCTACTGTCGCCTGCTTTGTATGAATGCGCTGAAAATCTAATCATTTGCATATCACAGCAAGTTCTACCTGTCATGCAAATTTCACGCGTGTGGTGTGCTGCTTTCCTGGAGTAGCAATTTTAGTGCCCAGTAGTATATATATATATATATGACGAGGATCATAATACTAGTGTTTATTTCTTCCACTCATATTAATTAACATTGAAAGTAAAATTTTTAATTATAGGTATTTATATTTTACTTTCAATGTCACCAGGAGAACTACAACATCGTTGACAAAGTTCTGTACAACTTCATAAATTATTCCTTATTTAAATAAAAACAAATTAATTACTCTTTGGGTGACTATATTTAAATATAATAATTTAGTAATAATAACATGTTGTGGACCTTATTTCTTTTTCCAAAATTTAACTATCTTATATAATCAATTATATTTAACACATATAACACGATTTTTAAATTAAAAATAATCAAAAGCTACTACTAAAAACATACGTTTTTTTCACTCCTAAATAAGCATCTTTTTATATGTTAATTAAAAACATTAATACCAATATCCATTGAAAAAACGGAAGCGAATTTTTCAAATCCTGAAACTGGTCGCGATTTATAAAGAAATTTTTGCATATCCTCTGATAAATTGATAATTGAATTATTCTCCGTAATTACCTTTACCATATAGGTAAGCACAATTCATTTATCATGATTACCAAGTAATTAAATATAGGAAAATTATCGCAACTCTATCTTTACTGCCCAATAATTTGCATTTTATCATATTTACATGTGAGGAAAATTATCCTCATAAATTATTTCTGACAAAATTCAGACGAGCTTTAGACGAGATAAATACACCATCGGTCTTCTCCTTTATCGTGCTTGTGACAGGTTCAAAATGAACTTATTAAGCAAAAAAATTATTTCCGCTTTCATTTTTCAAAAATAACTTGACCCAATAATATTTTGATTATGTCAAAAATTTTAATTTAATTTTCTTTGTTCTTCCTTAAATGCGATGTATATATTTTTAACTTGCAATATTTTTCCTTTGTCATCATAAATTATATAAAAAAGCTTCTGAGTCAGAAGAAACGCACAGAAAGGAAAGTATCGCACAATAATCGATAACCAATCCTTTTCTTCAAGGAAGATAAAACGTTACAGTGACCTAAGGAAAGTTTTATTCAACACAAAGATAAAATCGATAATTGAAGCAGTAAAACTGATATTTTTAAAAAAAATATGCTTGATTATCGTGATAATGCTTAACGTTTTATGCAATTGTGACTGATAAGAAAACTTATCTGTGCTTTCACATTTTAAATTTAGCTATTTTTATTTGTGAAATATTACCCAAGAAGAATTATACTGTAAGTGAAACTACTCACGGGGAAAAATGATAAGATAGAGAGGATAAAAGTGAAACTTAAACCACGATTGTTTTGTATTTATAAAAAAGAAAAAATTTAACTCTTTAATTTTTTAATATAAATGCTTTTAATATAATGATAAAAAGTACAAGTAAGCAAAAGTACAAATATATAAAATGATTAAAATATCACCATTTCTAAAAATTACTTTAATTTTCAGGGAATAATATATTTTTTTCAAGTAACAGAAAATTATTTTTATAGAAACAGTTCGTGAAAGAGATCAAAACAATATTTTTAAAATACTTTTGAAAATGTATGCTTTGTTTTTAACTTAAAAGCCTGCGTTTCATTTTTAATCAGAAGATCCAAATTGTAAGCAGAGATTAAAATATCATCATTATTGGTATTTGTTTCGAAGAGTGAGTTTTCGTATCTGAAAAAATCTCATCTAGAGCAAAATCTGGAAAGTATAGTTTGAAGGACGAATTTTGAAGTCATAAATATTTGGTCAGCTGCTTTAAAATGATTTGTTGCATATTTGTGAAAGTTATCATTCTTCTTAATAGTGAGTTAAATTTCATTCCCGATTTCTTTCCATAGAAGATCCGCGTCTGCATTGTAGTTCATTGATGGTTACACAAGATGCAAAGTAAAATCACCATTGCCATGAAACATGATTATTTTTACTCTAAACTTAACTGACTGGCGTGGACTTTTTATATTCCTGCTTGTGAAAATAATCATCCAGAAAATTATCGTAGAAATGAATATGGTCATCAAAAAGTTACATTTGATGAATCATCTCAAGCAATTCATTTATTTTCGTCATCACATGCATCACAATTAAATCATTGCTTTCCCATAAAAGTTGTGATCCATTTAGACAGGAAGCCTGAATTTCTAATCGAGATCTTTACAAATTATCATGGGTTACAATAGTTCACACACTTGCGACATGGAATATAATCATCTTATGTTTGATTGTTGTTGTTGTTACTAATGACACTTGGACAAGCCAAGCTCGCTATCCCTTGGCTATGCGAATTTAAGTCAATTGGGAGCGTCTTTCGTTTAATCAGAGCACCATGAAGATGAAAATACGACTTTTGCTCTTCAAATCTTCCGATAGATGGCATCACCAGAGGATCTACTCCCTCAATTATGGCATTGATCTGAAGGGGAAGTAAATTTCTCCAGACCATTGCATCCATCGTAACATCTGAATGACCGGTCACAGGACTTTCGATTCCACAGGTTTAACGAGCACGCATATCACATGTACTCGGTGGGTCTTTGGTGGCATTAGGAATCGAACCCCACCCTTCCGGATGGAAGGCCGATACCCTAACCACTAGGCTAAAACGGTCCCTTATGTTTGATTTAACATCGCAATCATTGTTTCGCTACAAAAATGCGACAACAACGCCATGAAGGATACTTTCTCCTATTTCTGATCATATCAGTTGCCTTGGCTTCTTATCAATCATTCAAAAATGAGCAATTGAATATTATCATCATGATCTTATGATTACTTAATAAAATAAAACAATTCATTAGTATTGTTTCCCTATAAAATAGAGATGTGTTGCACAATTTTGTAAAATCGCAACACAAAAATTCTTTATTTTACGTTTACAGCGTTTTTGATTTTATCAAAAACGTTAACATAAAATTTAGGTTTTGTTATAAAATAACTTTAAAAATTTTAGTATAATATTATTCTTTTGTATATTAACAATTAATTATTATTTTGTATATAAGACCTTATTTATATTAGTAATAAACAATCTACTTTCTTATAAAATTATTAATGTATGTAAAAATAATGAATCATGATAAATTTATTTGATGCTATGGAAAATTAATATGAAGTATCAGAATTGTTGTGCTAGTGGCCATCAAAAATAATTGCGGGGAAACTTTAATTAAATGCAAAGGGAAAAGTAACCATAAACAAAACATACAGTGAGTGTAAAAAGTATTCGCACAGTACGACAATTAATTTTAAAAGATCCATTCATAAAAATTATGAAAATAATTTTCATTTTAATTAATAATAAATACATAATAGAACATATTTTCACAAGTTTCATGTGAAATTTACATAAAAATAATTTTATACATGAATAAATATTTACAAAACTGTAACAATCCAACATCTTGTGGTGTAAAAAGTATTCGTACACTAAAAGAAACGCAAATTTTTTTGTTATATTTTGTGATTGGCTTAGCCATTAATATGTAGTTAATTGACGTTATCTTGTAAGTTACTTAAAAGGTTCTTCAGTGGAAATTTTAATGTAGTGAGAAACTAGAAATTCTGTCATGGGTCGTAAAAGTAAAGCGACAAGTGTTTCCGAAAGAGAACTGATTTTAAAGCTCCGTAAAAATGGTAAATCGTACATCAAGATTTCTGATCTGGTTGGTGGACTTCGTTCAACTGTGCAGTCAATCATAAAAAAGTTTGCTGCCACTCTAACGGCTCAATACAGTTCTCGTACTGGGCGACCATGTCTATTGATAACATCTGACAGACGGTTTCTAGTATGTTCATTAAAGAAGGATCCCAAAATAAGGGCTCTTACATTAACATCAGAACTGAAGAACATGGGAACAGCAGTCTCTGTAAGTACTGTTCGAAATGCATGCAGAAATGAAGGTTTCCATGGCCGTGTTGCGAGACGAAAATTCTTTGTTAGTGAGAAGAATCGGAAGCTGCGATTGACTTTCGCTAAGCAATACGTTATGAAAGTCCAGATTTCTGGAAAAAGATTGTCTTTACAGACGAAAGTAAATACAAGATATTTGGATCGGAAGTGAGACGAATGGTATGGAGAAAGCGTAATACAGAAATGCATCCTATGAATTTAATGTCAACAGTGAAACATGGTAGTGGACGTCTGCTTGTTTGGGGGTGTATGAGTGCTTCTAGGATGGGCAAATTAGTCTTCATTAAAAGCATTATGAATCATCAACTTTATATTGACATTTTCAACAATAATTTAGGACCTAGTGCAACAACAATGGGCTTGAATGGTGATTACGTTTTCATGCATGATGAACCCCAAGCAAACAGCCCTAAACACAAGGCTCTGGATACTATATAATACCCCAAAGTTCATGAAACTTCTACCGCAATCGCCGGACCTAACCCCATCGAGAATTTATGGAACGTTCTTGGTAAAAATATTAGATCCAGACATATTTCTAACTAAAATGATTTAGAATCAGCTCTTAATCAAGAATGAGACGCCATACCTAGCTCAATAACAGCAAAATTGGTGGAATCGATGTCAAAGAACACTCAAGGCAGTTATTCGAGCTAAAGGATACCCTACAAGGTATTAGCTGTAATATTATGACTGTGTTGACCAATATATGCCTGATGTACGAATACTTTTTACACCACAAGATGTTGGAGTGTTTCAGTTTTGTAAATATTTATTCATGTATAAAATTATTTTTTTGTAAATTACACATAAAACTAGTGAAAATATATTCTATTATATATTTCTAATTAATTAAAACGGAATTTATATTTATAATTTTTATGAATGAATCTCTTTTAAATCAATTGTCGTACTGTACGAATACTTTTTACACTCACTTGTACATAAGTTTAAATAAATACACTTAAACTAAAATGCATTTTTTAAAATTTACCTTACCTTAAAATTAAATGGTGATTTCTTGCAAAATATCTTTAATATCATATATAATAGCAATTTTACTTTCTCAATGGATTTCATTATTCAAAATTTCATTGGTATTATAAGCTAACGCAAGTAAGTAATATCTATTTTAAATCAAATTACAGCAGTTCAAGCTTCATAAAAGAACTTAGATATACCACTTCAAACATTCTGAACAGGATTAAAGCTACGATTTTTTCTTTTGCATATTAGACTAACACATTTACGTATTCTTTCTTAAACCAAGTTGTGATTACTGTGGAATATGGATTAAAGATTTTCTCACATTAAAATGGTGCTTTTCCATGGGGAAAACTCTAAGTGATTTTTTTATGGAATTTTGCAGATCTAAAATCTTTGGAATAATTAACTCGAGAAATTAAAATATCACTAAGGACTTATTAAAAGTGGTGAAGTGATTGAAAGAGAATAAGCGAATGTAGGAGCTAAGTCGGATTTGAGGGGTGACAGAATTTTCTTTTTTTTAGATCTCAAACTTGCAGGAAATTAGTGTTCGAATTTAGGTCTTAATTGACACTTATGTATTTTTTTAAGATTTGGTTATGATAAATTATGTTTTTCGCAGATTTATGAAAATTCTTTGGATTTTTCCGAAGGACCACCGACCTTACTTTTCTTCCAAGTGAACTTGAAAATTTTTTAAATAGATTATAGTGTAGACAGTATATTATTTTGCTTATTGGTAGCACTAATAAATGAAATTCTTCTTTGCTTTTTCTCATCAATGTAGATTTATCCAAGAATTTTATTATCACAATTAGTTTTTCATAATATAATTTCTTATTGTGACAAAAATAAACTTCAATTTATCACAAAAAATGATCTGAAAGAACCAACTACTTTTTTTTATTTTCAGATTTGAACATGGGTATACTGATAATGATAATAAATGCAATGTTCCAAGTTATACTTTTACTAAAATAAAATAATTACTTTATTTCTATAAAGGTCTTATATAATTTTAAATGATAACTTATTTTACTACATTTTATAATGAACAGAAACCATCCAAAATCAACACAAACTCCATCGTGACGACATTTATTAGGCTACAGATAATCTTTATGTAATACTTACAACAACTCACATTTGCTCCATCATGAATGGACAATATAGTTTTGAACCACTTATCATTTCATTGCTGCATATTATTTTACCTTATTCTTAATGATTTATTATTAGAATATGCTAATATTATACATTAAAATTTTTACTACAGAACAAATCCCAGTTTCTTAATGAAGACCGCGGTGGCTCTATTTCGATGTCTGACTGTTGTCAAGATTACTTACACAGAATTGGAGAAGCAGATTTCTAAACTATATTATCTGTGGCTGCGATCAACCTATCAATTTTTAAAGATTTATAAATATCTGCATTGTTGTTGTTATCGTGTGCCAGCCAGGCTGGCAATATGGGGTGCGTTGTTCCCCTTTTTCAACTGAACCATATTTTTGATGTGGAGTTTGACTTCTTCAGTGCACACATGCCATAGGGACCCGTTTATAGGGTAGACAACCATTCATACAAGGAAAGGACAAAGACAGGATAGATAGAGAAAGTACATCCACCCCCGAATTGATTGGGATTCGAACCCAGGACCTCCCTATCCGTAGTCAGGTTCTCTGACCACTAAGCAGGGCGGGCGGAGCAGATTCTCGATATGAAGACTTAAAGAGAATATAAAGGTATTAATAGCTTTGCTTGACTTTTGTAAAATGAAAATAATGTTCTTTTTATTATTATAATGCATTTGTGTGAAATGTTTCTTTGAAATGTTTTTTGACTTCCCTGCTAATTAATTATCTTTGACATCACGCTATTCAAAACTGCTAATTCGATTATAGAATGTTTTATTGGTTCTGTAAAATTTCACTTCTGC